>BDRX01000016.1:446314-540088 GCA_003203535.1 Raphidocelis subcapitata
CACACCAGCCGCGCCGCACCCCCCCCCCCCGCGCGCCTGTCCGGTCAGCGCCTCCCACATGAGGATGCCAAACGCGTACACGTCGGCGGCGCGCGTGATGCCCTCGCCTTTGAAGCACTCTGGCGGGAGCCACCCCACCGCGTGCAGCCGCGCCCGCCCCGCGAGCTTCTTGAGCACGAGGGTGCGGTTGGTGGGGGTCGCGAGGGAGCAGAGGGCAACGTCTTTGAGCCGCGCGCACGCGCCGCCGGGCAGCGCCGACGCCGCGTCCAGCTGCGCGCGGCTCACCGCCCCGGCCGCCGCGGCCGCCGCGTCGCCGTCCGCGGCGGCCGGCGGCGGCAGGGGTGGCGGCGGCGGCGGGGGCGGCGGGGCCGGCGCCGAGCCGTGCGGCGGCAGGCCAGCTGACAGGAGGATGTTGTCCGGCCGCAGCTCCCCGTGCACGATGCCGTGGCTGTGGAGGAAGTGGGCGCCCTGGGCCACCTGCAGCAGCACCGCGCGCAGCCGCGCCAGGTCGGGCGCCGCCGCGAGCACGGGCGCGTCCGCCGGGCGCCCCGCGCCGCCGCGGCCCGGCCCGCGCGGCGGCGGCGGCGCCGGCGAGGGCGCCGAGAACTCGCCGCGCGCGACCGCGTCGCGCAGCGTGCCGCCCGGGCAGAAGTCCGTGACGATGGCGCAGCAGCGGTGGGCGCGCTCCTTGCGGGGCAGCAGCGGCGAGATGAACGCGTCCGCGGCGTCGCAGCGGAGGGGGCCGCTGGCGGTGCGGCGCGGGGAGACCTGCGGAGGGGGGTTGGGCGCGTCGGCGGGGGTGGCTTGGAGGGGCGGCGGGGGTTGGGGAGAGGCTGGGATTGGGGTTTCTTTAGGGTTTAGGAGGCGGGTTCCGTTCCGCTCGGGGTGTGCCCGCTTGGATTGCGCAGTGCCTCGGCGCATCGATCAAACCCGCCCGCCGGCCGCCTCTTCAACCCCGACCCCGCACAATGGAGCGCCCCCCCCCCAAACGGAGCCCCCCCCCAGCCGGGGCCCCACCTCGTATGCATAGGGGAACACGGCCACGTGCTTCAGCAGGTATGGGTGCCGCAGCCGGCACAGCCGGTACTGGACCCCCATCACCGCCTCCACCTCGCCGCCTGTGCCGGTGCCGGACCCGCCGCCGCCCCCCGACCTTCCGCTGGCCCCCGTCCCCGCGGTGCCGCCCTGCGACTGCTGCTGGGGCTGCGCCTGCGGCGGCTGCTGCTGCGCGCCCGCGCCGCCGCTCGCGCCGGTGCCGGCAGCCTCGAACGACGACAGCGAGGACGCAAACCTGAAGACCTTGACCGCCAGCGGCGCGCCGAACCAGGTGGCGCGGTACACCACCGTGTGGCGGCCGCGGGCGAGGTCCTCCCCGAGCTGCAGCAGCTCGGGCCAGCGGGAGATCTCGCGCAGCAGGCCGGAGCCGGCGGACGGCGGCGGCGCGCCCGGGGCGGCGCCCGCGCCCGCGCCCGCGCCTGCTGCGGCGGCGGCGGCGGCGGCGGCGGCGGCGGCGGCGGCGATGGCGCCGGCCTCGCTCGCCGCCTCGCCGGCCGGCGGCGGGAGCAGCGGCAGCGACGGGGGCAACGGCGACGGCGACGCAGACGGCATTAGTGACAGTTCGCCGCCGCCGCCGCCGCCGCCGCGGGGCGAGCTCATCCTGCTGCTGACCACAGAGCTCTCCGCCTCGGACGGCGCCGGCAGCGGCAGCCGCGCCGGCGGCGCGCCCCCGCCGTTGCGCCGCCCGGCGTGCTGCGCGGCGGCCGCGGCCGCGGCCGCGGCGGCCTCGGCCTCTGCGGCGGCCATGCCCTCGTCGCTGAGCAGCGCGTACCACTCGCGCTGCAGCGGCGGCGCGCTGACGAGCACCGGCAGCAGCGTGGAGGAGAGGAGCGCGGCCATCTCCCCCAGCGCCGCGCGCCCGACGGCGGCGTGGATGTCCCACGATGCCAGCAGGTAGACGCAGCCCAGCGGGCGGCAGCGGTACACGAGCGGCAGCAGCACCAGCGTGCCGCGCGCCGGGCAGCGGCCCGGCAGGAACAGGTCCGCGGCGCTGCCGCCCGCGGGCCCGCCGTGCCCGCCGCCGCCGCCGCCGCCGCCGCCGCCGCGGTCCGCCATTGGCGCGCCGCCGGCAAAGCCGCCGTAGCTCACCGCGGCCGCCGCCGCCGCGCCGCCGCCGCCGCCGGCGTCGCGGCTGCCGCTGCTCATCGAGCGGGCGCCGGCGCCGAGGGAGCGGCCGCCCTCGCCGAAGCTGCCGCGCCCGAAGTATTGGACCGTGTCCTTGACCGTCATGACCTCGCCCCACTCGATGGCGGACAGCAGGACCGTGTTGGCGGTCTGCACGAACGCGCGCGACACGCGGCGCCGCGCGGCGCGCGCGATGCTGGCCGCGTCGCGCGCCTCTGTGTCCAGCTCGGCGCTGCGCCGCGCGCCGCTGCCGCGGCCGTTGGAGGAGCCGAGCTGCCCGACCCCCGCGCGCGCCGCGGCGTCGCCGTCGGCGCTGCCGCCGCTGCCGGCGCGGCCGAGGCCGAAGACGCCGCGCCAAAAGCCGCCGCCGCCGCCGGAGCCGCCGCCAGTGGTGCCGCCGGTGCCCGTAGTGGACGCCCCACAGGTGCCGGTGGCGGTGCCGCCGTGCGGCGCGTCGTGGCTGCTCCCCGGGCCGGCGGCCAGGAACAACCCCTCCGGCAGCGCCGCCGCGTCCCGCTGGCCCGCGCCGCTGCCGCTGCCGCGGGCGGCGCCGCCGCCGCCGCCGGCGGCGGCGTCCTCCTCCGGCCCGCCATCCGTGAATATCACGGCCCGCTCCACGCGCCCGTTGACCAGCGCCAGCCGCGCCTCCAAGGCGCTGAACCGCTGGTCCGACAGCGCCAGCGGCAGCCCGTGCACGAGCGCGGCCGCGACGGCGTCGAGGCTGGCGGCGCTCTGCAGCGCCTCGAGCAGCGCGGCGCGCGCGCCGCAGCGCGCCTGGGGCAGCGCGCCGGCGGCCCAGCCGCAGAGCAACTGCACGCTGGGCATCCACCACTCTGCGCCCCAATCACACGACGCGACGGACCCAAAGCTCAGCACGCCGATCACGGGGTCTTCCCCCCCGCCCCGGCCGCCGCCGCTGCCGGCCCTGGCGCCAGAGGACACAATAGGCACCGCCAGGAAGGACCGAAGGTCCCGCTCCCTCGCGAGGGCCGCCCAGTCGGGGGGCAGCTCGTGCAGGCCCCCGCCCGGCGCCTTGGCAGCCAGCCCGAAGCCGCCGCCGCCGCCGCCGCCGACGGCGTCCCCGGGGCGGAGGGTCACGTGCCGCGCCAGCGCGGCGCGCGCCGAGAGCACGGCCGCGACGCTCGTCGTGCCGGCGCCGCCGCTGCCGCAGCCGCCGGCGATGGCGGTGGTAGAAAACAGGCCGCCGCCGACCTCAAACAGCGGCGCCGCCCCGAGCTCCAGCACGGCCGCCGCCGCGTCGCGCGCGCCGCCGGCGGCGAGGCTGCCGAGCGACGCCCCGCCGCGCAGCAGGCCGCCGCGCGAGCCGCCGCCGCCGCCGCCGGCCGCCGCGCCCGCAAAGCTGTTGGACGCACTTTGGGGCGGCCCGCTGCTCGCGCCGCGCAGGCGCTGCGCCTCGGGCGACAGCGCGCCCGCCACCTGCATGGCAAGCCGCCCGCTTGGCGACACCGCGTGCAGCGCCGCCCAGTCGACCGGCAGGCGCGCGACGAGCAGCGCGGCGGCGCGGCTCAGCGGCAGGCGCTGCGCGCTGGTGGTGAGCGCGAGCAGCTCCTGCAGAAGAGACACCATGCGCAGCACGCCCTCGTGCAGGGCGGCCTCGCCGCCGCTGTCGCCGTTGCCGCCGCCGCCGCCGACGCCCGCGTCCACGGCCACCGCCGGCGAGGCCGCCGCGGCGGCGGCGGCGGCGCCGCTGCGCGCACCGGGCTTTGGCTCACCCGCGCCGGTGCCGGCGCCGGCGCCGAGCGCGCCCACGCCGCGCGCGGCTGCGGCGGCGGCGCCGCCGAACAGGCCGCGGCCGCGCGCGTCGGCCGGCGCGCGCGGCGCGGCGCAGCGGCCGTCGGCGTCCCCGATCCCATAAGCGCCGGGCCCGCCGTCCCGCGGGCCCGCATCAGCTGCGCCGCTGGCGCTGGCGCTGGCCGACGGCCTGTCGGCCCTCGGCCGCAGGCAGCAGCTCAGCATTTAGGCGCGCCGCAGGCCCGGCCCGCGCGGCCGCTGCGCGCGCGCGCGCCGCGCGGCCGCCGCTCGGCCCGGCGCCGCGGTTGTGCCGGTGCTCCCTGCCGCCGGGGTGGCATTCGCCCCACGCCCAAAACGATTCGCCTGATCCGCCACGGGCCCCTGCCCCTCACCAGGGGCGTGCCAGGCCGCAGGGCGCGCAGTTCACGCTGCGGCGGCGGAGGCGCGCGCGCCGCGCGACAGCCGGCCCACTCCGCCGGTGCACGGCCTGTGCACGGCCGGGCGCGGCCGAGCGCCGTTCCTGATGTCTCTCGAACGCCGTAAGCCGCGGAGTACACGCCGGCGCTCGCGACTCGGCGCCGAGAGGGTCGAGCGCCGAGCGGGTGCTCGTGTGATTTTTATGGCGACGTATTGGTATTGCACGCACATACCCTTGCCGCAGGTGGGCGGGCGTGATCCCGAGTGCGACGCCGCCGCTCCGGCAGCTGCCGCCTGCAGGCGGATCTGGCCGCCCGATACGACGTCTTTGCACACCGGCACGCTTGTATTACAGGGGAAAGGAAACGGAAATGGCAACACGTGGAAACCGGACCTGGTCTTAAGCCTCGGCGGGGTCGGTGGGGGGGGGGAGGCACGCCCCAAACACAGCGCGCCGCCAGGCCGCCCCGCGCCCGCCGCCCGCCGTGCGGCCGCGCGGCGCCGCAAACGCGCGCGCGCGCGCGCAGCCAAGCGCACGCCCACGCAGCTGGGGGGCGGAAGCCCCCTCCAGGTGGGGCCTAACGTTTCAGGCCCTGGCCAGCCTGCGCGCCCATTTGGTCTGGGCCAGGGCGGCGTCGGCGTCCTCCTGCTCCACATCTGCGCGGGGAGCGGGAGCGGGGGCGGCGGGGACACAACCCCCCACCCCCAGCTCTGCACGCACAAACGGCGCCCCCACCCCACCCCGCCCCACCACCCACGCGCAAAAACAGCACCCAAACCCCCCACCTTCCACTTGATCAGGTAGATGGGCTGCCCCCCCAGCTCGTTTGGCCAGGCCTCGTCCAGTATGCAGTCCACCTCGTACTCACCCTCGGCCTCCTCGTCGGCGTAGTCATCCACGCGGCCTGGGGGGGGGCGGTTTGGGGTTTGGTTGAGTGTTGTTTGAAAGAAGGGACGGGCGTTTGTGGGGAGGGTGTTGGGGTTTGGGGGTGTTGGGGAGGTTGGTTCACCTTGAGTGGTTGAGGGGTCGGAGGGGTTGGGGGGTTGGGGGAGGTTTTGAAGTGGTTTGGGGGGCTGGCAGAGCGGCGGCGGCGGGGTGGCATGGGGTGCGCGTCCCCCAAAACTCACGGTCGCCCTTCTTGAAAGCCAGCTCAGTGGGGTAGGTGCGGCCTGGGGGGGGGGGGGGAGGCAGTGTGTGGCGGCGTGGGCGGCTGGGGCGTTGGCGCGGCGCGGGGCAGGCGCAAACCCTAAACGCTAGGGGGGGGGGTGCCGTTTACTGCCCTGCTGGTGGATGCAGACCCGATGCCCCGGGCCCGCCCCGCCCCCTCTCACAGCGCGGCTTGCACAACAGCACCGGCGATCCCCCCCGGGCTGCCGTGCGCGGCCCCGTCGCGCCGCCCCACGGGGCCCGCAACCCCCCAAAACGCCCCCATCCGCCCCCCACCGGTGAGGCCGACGTACGCCGCCGCCGGCGCGGCCGCCCTGCCGGCGCTCTTCTTGCCGCTCGGCCCCGCCGCCTCCGAGTTGCGCTTCTTCCCGCGCCCGCCCGCGCCCGCGGCCGGCGTCGCCTCGGCCTCCTCCTCTTCCGCCGCCTCGGCCGCGCCGCCGGCGGGCGCCGTGCGGGGCCGCCCCGGCGTGCGCTTCCCCGCCGGCGACGGCGGCGGCGGCGCCGCCGCCGCCGCCGCCGCCGCGATCGGCGCGCGCCCAGTCGCGGCCTTTGCCGCCGGCGCCTTGCGCGGCGCCTCGGCGGCGCGGCGCGCGCCCGGCGACTGCGGAGCAGGCGCGGCGGGCGCGGCGGGCTCGGGGGAGCGGGCCCTGGCGCCGGAGGGGCCGGCCTCCCCGGCGGTGCGGCGCGCGGAGCGGGGCGTGGCCGCGCCGTCCGGGAGGGGGTACCAGTTGTTCTGAGGGGGTGGAGGGGGGCGGGCGCCGGGGGGGAGGGCGGGTTGGAGGGGCGCCGGCCGGGGGCGGCGGGGTGAGAGGGGGGAAAGGGGCTCCATCGTTTTGTGTGCGGTTTGGCTGGCCGCAAGAATGCGCAGCTGCCGCGAGGGCGCACGCGCGCGCGCGCGCGCTGCACTTCCACACGCCCGCGGAACCAAGCCGCTCGCCGCCCTCCTTTAAGCCCAGCGGCGCCGCCGCGCGCGGCCCTGGCCTGAACCCGGGCTGCCCCTAAACCCTGGCCGCGCACCTCCTGCAGCGGGAGCACCCGCTCCCGCAGCTCCGGAGGCAGGCGGGGGTGGTCAACAAACCTGGGAGGGTTTGATTGGGGTTTTGATCAGGGTTTTGGTTGGGGCTTGATTGGGTTTTTGATTGTGGTTTTGGTTGGGTTTTTGATTGGGATGGGGGAGGCGTTCGGCGCAGCGTGAGTGCGGGTGCCCTAAACCCTGGGACCCTACACACTGAGCCCTAAACCCTGAGCCCTAAACCCAGAGCCCTGGCCCCTAAACCCCAACCCCAGGCAGCCCCAAGGGTGCGGGCCTGTCCTGCAGCATGCCCGGCAGCTCCTTTGCCGCCACGGCCTGGAAGCCCGTGGCCCCCTGGAAGGTCTGGGGGTACTGCCAGTTGCCGCGCCGGTCGCGCCACGCGGCCTGGGGGATGGGAGGGGGGGGGGGGGGGGGGGGGGGGGGAGTACGTGCGGGGCGGGATGGCGGGAGGTGAGGGGGGTGCGGTGGGTTTGGAGTGGGGAGGGACGGGGCGACGAGTCGCGCCGGGAGCGGCCGCCGCGGCTGTGCGCGCGCCGCCACCCGCGGCCGCCGCGGGCCAAGGCAAAACACCGGACTTCCTGCGCGCCGTTCAATGCGCGGCCGCATCGCGCGCGCCGCATCCAGAGCCGCCGCATCTCATCTCATCGCATCCCGCCGCCCCCGCCCCCGCCCCACCGCCCGCACCGTGTATATGTTTTCGTATCTGGTGAAGCCGTCCGCGTCGGCCTCCAGGCCCAGCAGCGCGGCGACGTCGGGCTGCGCGCCCGGCAGCGTGGCGAGGCGGCTCACCTGCGGGGAGGGTGGGGGGAGGGCGGGTGGGGGGGGCGGGGTTCAGCCACGCGCCGCCGGCGCGGCAGGGTCGGCATTGAAGAAACAGCCTGGCCTGGGTTGAAGCCTTCGAGGGGCCCAAGAAAACGGCACCGAACGGCACCGACGGGAGGGCCGGTCGGAGCTGCGCCGCCCATGTGTTTGAGCGGGCGGCGAAAAAAAAAAAAACAGTTGGTGTCGGGTGGCGGGTGGCGTCTGTGCCACCGTACCCACCTGGTTCATAACCACCCACGTCTGCTCCTCGCCGTTGATGACGCGCCGCAGCTCGCGGCCCGTCAGGATGGAGGAGTAGGTCTTCCAAAGGGGGCCTGCGGGAGCGGCGGCGGCGGGGGGGGGGGGGCGCCGCTCCGGACTGGGCGCGCGCGCGCGAGCTGTAGCGGCGGCGCGCCGCAGCGGCGGTGGCGCGATCGCGCGCCTCGCGGGCCGGCCGGCCCGCCGCGGCGCCGCTGCGCTGCGTCCCTCACCCTTTTCAGAGGCGCCCCCCCTCTTTGGCGTGCCCGGCGGCATTGCGGCGCTTGCGAGGAGCGATCGCCGACGCCGAGTGCCGCGCGCGCTCGATCGGGCCAACTCGGCCGCGTACTAGCAAGGCTCTTATGTGGTCCTGCGTTCCCTAAATCCGATGTGGCACGGCACCACGGGGTAGGGGTGGGCATCATTCAAGTCGTGCGGCGATCGGCTGGGGGGCAGCTGCGCCGCCGTCGAGCCCGGGCGCCAGGCGGCGCTGGTCTCTCGTGCTGGGTCGCCAGCTGATTGCTGCCTGCAAAGCCCGTAACGTTGCCTCCGCCTCCCACCTACAAGCGTGATTTTACCGTGCTAGATCGCGCGGGCGCCGCAAAAAAAGGCCGACAGACAGCAGCTGCAAATGGGGTGGGTCCCCCCCCCCAAACTTTGACACGGGGGCCGCCGCAAGCGGCCCGAGGCCGGGCGCGGGTGCGCAGGGAACGCAGCGAGCAGTTGAGAAGTGGGGTGCGCAGAGGGGGTCCGGGGGCTTCGGCGACACAAGGGAGGGGAGGGGTTGGCATGGCCGCGCGGCACAAGGGAACACCGAAGCAGGGCGGCGGGACGCCGCCAGCGCAAGAGGGTATTGCATGCATATAGGGGCAGCAAGCAGCGGGGGCCACAGCGGCCGGGCGCGTGTGGGGGATTGGGGCAGGGATCGGGGCGGTGGGTGTGTTTGTGCCACCCGGCGCCGTCACGCGTCCTCGCTGTCTGTCGTGGACGGCTCCTCCCCAAAACCGCCCGCCAGCAGCCCCGCCGCCGGGCCGTGCAGCGGCCGCTTGGACAGCGCCGGCGGCCGCACGGCCGCGCCGCGCTCCCGCTCGGCCGCGGCGGCCTTGAACGCGGCGATCTCTTCCTCTGTGAGCCCGCACGCCGCGTCGTCGCCGTCGTCGCTGCCGTCCGTCCAGCCGAGGCTGCGGAGGAAGGCCTCCTCTTCGGCCGACACGTCGGGCAGCACGGGGCGGGGGCGCGCGGGCGCGGTCGCGGGCGCGGGCGCGGCCGCGGGCGCAGGCGCGGGTGCGGGCGCGGGCGGCCTGGCCGGCTCGGCGGCGGGTGGCGCGGCGGCCGCGGGCGGGTCTGGCGCGGCGGCGGGCGGCTCGGGGGTGGGCGCCGCCGTGTCATCTGGCGAGGGCGCCTCGGCGAGGGCCGCGGCGGCGTCCGCCGCCGGGGTGGGCACCGCATCGCTGCCCGAGTCGCCCGGCGCGTCGCCGGCGCCCGCAGGCGCGCCGGGCGCTGCCGGCGTCGCCTTGCGACGCAGCACCGCGAAAAATTGGGATCGCGACGCAGCAGTGCCTGGCAGAGGGCTCATCGGCTTGCTGCCGGCCGCAACCGCGGCCGCCGACGCTTTGGCCCCCCTCGCGCCGCCCGCCGCGGCGGCCTGCGCAGGCGCGACGGCCCCAGAGGCGGCGCCGCCCGCGCCCGGCCGGTTCTTCGAGGCGCCGCCGCCCACCAGCGGCACCAGCGCCAGCTGGCGCCTCTCCCTGAGCTCGAGCAGCTGCGCCGCCGCGCGCGCGTCCGCTGCGCCGCCGGCTGCCCTCGCGTCTGCTTGCTTCAGTGCGTCCGCCATCCGCGGCGCCGGCGCGGCGGGCTGGGGCACGGGCCGGCTCGCCGGCGCCGGTGCCGCGGCCGCGGGCGCCTCGGAGCGCTGCTTCGGGGCCGCCGCCCCGTCGCCGGCGCCGCCGCCCCCGCTGCGCCTCGGGCTGCCCCGGCCCCCGGCGTTCGCGGCGGCGCCGGGCGGCGCCGGCGGCGGCGCGTCAGCGAGGCGCGACGTCCACCCCCCGCCGGCCTGGGAGCTCAGCAGGAACGCGGGCTTGTAGGGCGCCACCCGCGGCGTGTAGCCGCCATCCGCGCCCGCCCCCGCGGCCTGCGCGCCCGCGGGGGCCGCGCCCGCGCCGGTGCCGGCGCGGGCGCCGCCGAGCGAGGGAAAGTCCGAGGCGCTCAGGCCACTCTTCTGCGGCAGGGGTTTGAGGGGGTGGGAGGGGCGTTTTGAGCAGTGAAGAGGTTGAGACCAGCGGCAGCGTTGCGAGCAGGGCATTGCAGCACTGTTGGGATAACAGAGACGAGAAAGCAGCAGAAAAGGGTCCCACCTTGGTCAACGCAGCGCCAGCACCAACGCCGCCTGCACCAGCGCCGCCGCCGCCGCGGCCCGCGCCGCCGGGCGCCGCGCCGCCCCAGCCCCGGCCGAGCGCGTCCCTGCCGCCGCCCGCGCCCGCCGCCTCGAGGGCCCTCGCCTGCGCGCCGCCGCCCGGCCGAAGGCTGACGCCGCCGCCGCCGCCGCCGCCGCCGATGCTGCTGCCGTCGAGGGACGAGAGGGGCGAGGTGCGCTGCTCAAATGCCTCGCGCCGCGCGGCGACCGACACGCCGCCCGACCAGCCGCGGCCGGCGCCGGCCGCCTCTGCACGCCCCGCGCCGCCGCCGCCGCCGCTGCCGCCGCTGCCGCCGCCGTCGCTGGACGGCCCGGCGTCGCGCTTCCAGGAGGACCGCTCATCCGCCCTGGAAGGCACGGGGCCGTTGCCGACGGCGCCGCCGATGCCGCCGCCGAGCCCGACGCGGCGCGGGGCGGGGGCGCCGCCCGCGCCGCCGGCGCCGGCGCCGCGTCCACCGCCGCCGCCGCCCGCATCCCACGGCGCTGGCAGGCGGCGCACGCCGGTGTCACCTGCGCGCGCGTGTTTGTGTGCGCCATGCGTGGGATCAGGTGGGCCGCCGAGCCAGCCGCAAGGGCGGCCCGCTGCCAATGACTAAACGGGTGTGCGCCCCCGACCCGCCGCCGACCCGCCGCCCGCCCACAGTGTCCCCACGAGCCCAAGCAACCCACCGCCAGAGAGGAGTCCAGAGGGCGACGCGGGCGTGCCCCTCAGCCACTGCGGGGCCAGCGACGGCACATCGCCGTCTGCGGCCACAGCGCTGAGCCGGGGCGGGGCCATGCGGCGGCGGCGGCGGCCGCTGCGGCGCCGGCGCCAGCGGCTGCGGCGGCGCGATAGCCCCCGCGCGCGGCCGCGGCGCTACCGGCTGCGCCCCCGGCAAGGCGGCCGCGTGCCTCCACGGTGCGCAGCTTGCCGTCAGGGTCGCGCGGCCGCGGGGGCGGGCACCCAGGGTGGACGCTGCGCGCGGGGCGCCGCGGGCGCGCGCCGCACCGCCGCCGCTGCTGCCGGGTGCCACGCCGCTGCTGGCTGCGAGTCCGGGCCCCGGCCCGTTCGGGACGCCTCGAGCAGCACGCGGAAACGGCGAGGGTGCCGCCCAGCACGGGGCGCGGGCTTGGCGGGTGTGCTGCACCAGACCGATCGAGCGCGCACTTCACTGCCCTGCCTCCTCGGGTATTTCCCCCGCGTCCAGCGCTTTGTTCTCTGGGGCGGTGCGGCCCCGGGGCACGGGCAGGTCGCAGCAGTCGCGGCGGGGTCGCGTGCAGCAGGGTGTTTAGCAGCAGGAACACAGCGATCAGGTTCAATTTCGCGCGCCGGTCTTTAAACTTTGTTCAGCCAGCACGCTGATTGTCGATTGAAGCGGGGCAAGATGCACACCCGGGCGCCCCGCGGCCTGCGGGCAGGCAGCGCCGGATCTGCGGCCGCCAAAGCGGCATGCAGATCGCTCGCGCCTCGTCCGTCGCGGTCTGGGGCCCGCGTGGTGGCGCGCGCCAGCGCTGGGGACGGCATGCAGGTCTTCTCGCCCTCCAAGGTGGGTCCCAGCGCGGCCCGGGGGCCGAATCGCGACCTTTGCGCCCAATGGGCATCGACAGCGGCCGCGGCGGCGCCAGCTACGGCGTGCGCCTGCGTGCTGCATTGATGCGCCGCGCTGCGCCGCGCGCGCGCGGTTCTGCAGCCCGGCGTCGCTGAGCGGCCGCGCCCGCGCTCACCCCGCCGCCACCCCGACCAGGTCAACCTGTTCCTGCGCATAGTGCGGCGCCGTGAGGACGGGTACCACGACCTCGCGTCCCTCTTCCACGTGAGCCCGGTCTCGGCGCAGCCTGGGGGGCTGGTCAACCCCTCCCTTGCCCCACCGCACCCAGCGCCACACGCTGGGGTGGTGGGGGCCCGGGAGAGCAGGGCAGTCGACAGGGCGGGCGGGCGGCTGCGCACGGGGCGCAGCGCCGGGCCCCGCGCGCCGCGGCGGGCGCCCGAGGGCGGCCCCTCAGCCGCCGCCCGCGCCCGCCGCAGCCGGCACCCCCCGCAAAACCCCGCGCCCGTCACCCGCCGCGCGTCACCAGGTGATCGATCTGGGTGACGACATGGAGCTGGAGGTGCTGCCCCCCGGCGCCGGCGAGGACCTGCTGCAGTGCAGCGACCCCACCATCCCATGCGACGGCCGCAACCTCGTGATAAAGGTGGGCGCCGCTTCTTTTTGGGGGGGCGTGCTAGGGGCCGCGTTTTGGGGGGCGTCTGCGCGTGCGTACCGTAGTTGAGGGCTCTGTGTGTGCGCGTGTGTTGGGGGGCAGAGCCACGGCCGTAGCGGGGCCCGGGGGCCCGACCCAGGCAGCAGGGGTCCCCCTTCCCAGGCGCGCCCGGCACCTCGCCGCCACAAGAAACGCGCCCACATCCCACCCACCCCCTTAAACCCCACCCACCCACCCCCCAAAACAAAGGCGCTCAACCTGTTCCGCGCGAAGACGGGCGAGGCGGCGCGCTTCCGCGTGCGCCTCGACAAGCGAGTCCCCCACGGCGCCGGCCTCGGCGGCGGCAGCGGCAACGCGGCGACCACGCTGTGGGCCGCCAACGAGCTGGCCGGCCGCCCCGCGAGCGACGCGCAGCTGCTCGAGTGGTCGGGGGAGATCGGGTCTGACATATCCGTGTTCTTCAGCTCCGGCGCTGCCTACTGCACGGGGCGGGGGGAGATAGTCGAGGACGTGCCCCCTCCCCTCCCGCTGGACACGCCGCTGCTGCTGGTCAAGCCGCCGATAGGTCTGTCCACGCCCCAGATCTTCAAGGCGCTCGACCTGGGCCGCCGCAGCGCCGCCGAGCCGCGCGCGCTGCTCGGCGGCCTCGCGGCCGCGGGGCGGCTGTCGGACGCGCTGTGCGTGAACGACCTGGAGCAGCCCGCGTTCGACACGCTGCCCGAGCTGCTCGCGCTCAAGCGGCGCCTCGCGGCGGCGGGGGACGCGGCGGGGCGGCGCTTTGACGCCGTGTTCATGACGGGCAGCGGCAGCACCATCGTCTGCGCGGGCAGCGACGCGGCGCCGGCGTTCCTGTCGGAGGACCCGGACTGCGCCGGCGTGTTTGTGTCGCCGGCGCGGCTGCTCACGCGGCGCGCGGGGGAGTGGTACGCCGCGCCGGCGGGCGGGCCGCGGGCGGGGGCGGCGGCGGCGGCGGCGGGGGCGGCCAAGACGGCGGCCGCGGCGTGACGGCGCACTGCAACACCCCCCAACTTTGCCGTTTTGACTTTGCACTTGCGCCGGCTTCTCTGTACACGTGTAAAAACTTTGCCCAAGCGGTGTGAGGAGCCTGCAGTCTGCAGCTGCCTGCCGTGGCTGGCCTGCGCCGCAAGCCGAGCGGACCGCGGTCAAAGTGCGCGCCGCCGTGGGCCGTGGCATGCCACTCAACCCACGCCTGCAGCGATCTCGTCCAACGGGGCCGGCTTGCGCTGATCAAGCCCCCTCAGTTGCGCCTGGACGCGCCTGCCGGACTTGAAGGGGCGGACGGTGCTACAAGTCCTCCGCCACACCCCGCGCCCTCCACTCCTCGCTGCGCCCAACCCTGTGCTCGTTGCCTTCCAACGTCGCGATCTGATCTGCCAGGGACGCGCGCAGAGCGCCGAGTGGGCCCCCGCTTCGCCGGACCGAGCGCGCCATGCTGCCGCCGCCCGCCCCGCCCTCTTCGCTGCCCCGCCGGCGCCGCGTGCTGGTGATCGGCGCCGGCTTCGCAGGAGCCCACCTCGCGATCGACCTGGCGGCGAGGGGGGGCCTGGACGTGACGCTCGTAGACCGGTGCGCTTCTGCGCGCGCGCCCGCCGCGCCGCTCCGGCGGCGCGCCGCCCGCCGCGCCAGGATCGCTCACCAACCACCAAACCCACCCGCAAAACCCCTGAAACCCAGCAAGCCTTACTTCGAGGTGGTCTTTGCCAACGCGCGCGCGCTGGTGGAGCCGGCCGTATGCGAGCGCAGCGTGATCGGCGTCGAGGTGGGGGGGGGGGGGGGGGGAAAGCGGGCCGTTGCACGCGTGCAGGGCCCGCGCTGCAAGGCCCATTCCGCCGTCACGCGGCGCCCCCGCCAGGCCTGCCGGCCAGACGCATGCACAGTCGCATGCGCACGCAAACGCGTGCGCGCGCCTGCGCAGGAGCTCAAGCCCCACGGCACCTTTGTCTGCGGCGAGGTGGTGTCCCTGACTGACCGGGAAGCCGCCCTGGCGGACGGCAGGAAGCTGCCCTTTGACTACGCGGCGGTCTGCACCGGCAGCGCGCAGGCGCTGTGGAAGGGGGACGCGAGGGGCGTCGGGGAGCGGCGGGAAGAGCTGCGGGTGCGCCCGCGCCCGCTCCCTGCGCCGTGCCTGTTTTTGAGGGAGGAAAGGAGGGGCCTTCGGCCGGGACGCCTGCGCCGCAGTCGCGCGCTGCGCAGGCGCATAAATCGCCAGGCGCAACCGGACTGCACCCCCGGAACCAGCGCCCGCCCAACCCTCCAGTCACCCCCGCGTCCCCAACCAAATCCGACGCCCCCCCCCCCAGGCGCAGCACGCTGCGCTGCGGGCCGCGCCCGCCGTGGTGGTTGTGGGCGGCGGCCCGCTGGGCGTCGAGCTGGCGGGGGAGATACTCACCGGTGGGGACTGGGGGCGGGGGGGGGGGGTGGGAGGGGGGAAGGGGGGGGTGGCAGCAAGGGGAAGGTGCCGGCCCACACGGAATTTGAAGAGGCGGCGGCCAGGACCGCCTGCAAGTTGCGTGCGCAGCCCTCGCAGCCCCAGCGCCACGGGGGCGCCCCCCAGCAGCCCGCCGCCGACCCCCGCCACGCCGCCCGCCCGCCGCGCCGCCGCCAGACCTGCCCGGCAAGCCGGTGGTGGTGGTGCACAGCGGGCCGCGCCTGCTGCAGGACCTGCCGTGCCGCGCCGGCGCGCTGGCGCGGGGCTGGCTCGAGGCGCACGGCTGCAAGGTGCGCCCCGGCCAGAGGCGCTCCCCGCGCCGCGCCGCGCCGCTTCGAGTCGCGCCAGGGGGCCCCGCAGCGCGCGCTGCTTGCCCCGCACGCCGCGCTGCCTGCGCGTTGTGCGGGCGTGCGTGTGATCAGCGCCTCGGTGTTTGGCACGGCAGTCGCTGAAACTGCAGCGCGCCGCTCGCCCCCCCCGCCGTCAGGTGCTGCTCAACGACCGGGTGGCGGCGGCCGCCGAGCCCCCTGGGGCCGCCAAAGGGGGGGAGCACGGCGGCGGCGGCATCGGCCAAGATGGCGACGGAAAGAGCGGCGGCGGCGGCGGCGCGCGCGCGCTCCGCACCGAGCGCGGCGAGGAGCTGCCGGCGGGCGCCCTGCTGCTGTGGGCCGTGGGCGCGCGGCCGGCGACCGGGTTTGCGGCGCCAGCGCTGGGGGGCGCGGTGGGGGAGGACGGGCTGATCAAGGTGGGCGGTGCCTTCCATTCCATCAGGTTTTGGGCTGTTTATGCATGTGTTTTGTGTGGCTGCATGTTGTGTGGCTGCGTGTTGCGTGGCTGCTTTTGGTTAGGCTGCGTTTTGCGTGCCAACCGCCAAGGCCCAGCGGCTGCTTGAGCGGCTGGTGCCTGGGCACAGTCGCAGACGGTGCCCAGCCAAGGCCCAAGCCCGCCGCGACCGCCGCCGCCGCAGGTGTCGGGCACCCTGCAGGTCGAGGGGCACCCCCACATATTTGCGCTGGGAGATGCGTGCTCCATACCAGAGTCCAAACTGGCTTTCCTGGCGACGGGGCACGCGGGCGTGGCCGCGCGCAACATCGCGGCGCTCGCGGCGGCTGATGCGGCGGCTGACGGCGGCGGCGGCGGCGGAGGGGCGGGGGCGCCGCAGCTGGCGGAGTGGCGGCCGGGCATGGGCCTGCCGCGGCTCATGCTGGTCACTGTCGGGAGGAGGTGAGGGCGTGGCGCGGGGGGGGGGGGGGGGGGGGGGGGGGGGGGGGGGGGGGGGGGGGGGGGGGGGGGGGGGGGGGGGCGTGCGGACGTTGGGTGTGTGGTACTGTGAATGGGTGTGTGGGAATGGGACATGGGATGGACATGGGATCGGCAGAGAGGCGCATGGTGGGGGCTGGGGGTTAAACCCCAACCCTATGGTGCGGCTCACCCAGGGATGCCAGAGGAGACTGCAGGCTCCCTCCGAGTTCCGGCCCGGTGGCCCCCCTCCCTCCCGCCCCCGCGCCGCAGCTGGGGCATCACCGCAATCGGGAGCGTCGCGGTCGGCGGCTGGCTCGCGTCGCGCGTCAAGAGCATCGCCGGGTTTGTGGAGAAGACGCGGCGCGCGGTGTGCGCCGCGCCGTGAGGAGTGCCGGCGCGGTGAGGAGTGTCGGCATTGTGCGCACCCGCACTGCACCGCACAGTGAGGAGTGCCGGCGCCGCACCGCCATTCCGGGCTCGCCCTGTATGTGCTGCGCGCGCTTTGCGGCCGTGCGCCCCCGCGACTCTGAGTAAACCCCTGCTGGCTGCGCACAGCCTCGTACATTGGTCATTTGCACGGCTTGGGCAGCTCCCTGCGGCACGGCAATGCGCCGGTTGGCCGCGCAGCGGGCCGCCGCGCCGACGTCTGGCCGCTCGCCGAAAGCGGCTCGGCGCTCGCTGCCGCAAAGGCCATCACTCGCCGGACCCAACGCCCCCGCAAGTCAAATCAATTTCCACGTTCAATTCGATCCCGAAATTCATCACCAGGCGAGGCCCAGGCCGCGCAACAACCGCGATCTTCCCCGCCCGTGGCCTGCCCGCGGGCCGGGGGGCCGTGTGAGCCCTGGCGCGGCACTGAAACGGAATCTTTGGGGCGGTTAACGACGTCGAAGCCATGGGCTGGCCCTGGGAGAAGCGGCGCAGCGTGCGTGTGTCGAGGTCGGACGTTCTGTCCCTCGCGGTGGTGAGCGAGCGCACTGGCGGGGGCCGGCACGCGTGATACAGGACGGGTCCAATGGTCGCAATACAACCGCGCGCTCGTGAGGCCGGCGGCCCCGGCTCGGGTCTGCAGCTCGGGGCCGGCTTGCCGCGCCGCAACCGACGCCTGCCTCCGCTGCCCGCGCACGGCGCCAGACCCCGCCGCCGCCGCCGCTGCATCAAACGCCCCCGCAGCTGGCAGAGGGGCCTGGTCCCGCAACTGCATCTGAAGCCGACCACGACGGCCACCGCCTGCTGTCGCCTCGGTCCTGGTCGGGCGGGTGCGGGGGTCACAAACCGGGGCCTGAAAGCGGGTGATGGGGTTCGCAGCCGCCGCCGCGCCGACGCTGCGCCGCCCTCACCGGCGCCCACGTTTCCTCCAAGCATTTTTCTGCGGCGCGCCTCACCCGCCCGCCACCCCCGCCCCGCAGCCGCCCCGCGTACGGCGCCGCCCACGCGCGCGCCGCCCCCGCCTCGGCGCCCGAGGTGCGCGCGCTGCACGAGGCGCTCGGCCGCCACGACGCGGCGATTTCGGGGCTGCGGCGCGATGTGTCGTCGATGGCGGACGCGATGCGGCTGATGCAGGACGGTGGGTGGCCCGCATTTGCCGCGGCGCTCAGCGCGCGGGGCCGCTTGGCTTTGCACGCGGCCGCTTGGCTTTGGGGGCTCGATTGGGGGAAAACACCAGCAGCGGCGGCAGCGCCGCCCTCCACTCTTGTTTTGAATTGGGTTCTATCAGAGCGGCGTTGCAAACTGAGGGCGCATTTGTCCCTTTCTTTCCTTTCGCCCCCATCCCCCAGAGTGGGACCAGGCCAGCAGGGCCATCATGCTGCTCCAGCAGCAACAGCAGCAGCAGCCGCAGCCGGCGTGCGACGGCGCGGCCGCACAGCAGCCGGGCGCGCCTGCAGACCCGCCCGCGGCCGACGCGGACGTGCCCAGCCACAGCGGGGGCCGCGCGGACGCGCGCCACTCTGCGGCCGGCGCCGCCGCGGCCTTCACGCCCCGAAAGACCGAGGGCGGCGCGGGCGCGGGCGCGGCGCCTCCGGGCGCGGCCGGCCGCGCGCCGGGCGCGTGGGCGGAGGTGGCGCACTCCCTGGCGGGCGCGAGCGCGGCGGCGGGCGCGGGGCTGGAGCTCAGCCGCTTCACCCCGCGGTTTGGGGAGCACGGGCTGCGGTCGGCGCGCGACCAGGGAGACAGGTGGGGGGGAGGGGGGGAGTCTTGACGCGACCGCGGGAGGGAGGGGCGGGGTGAGGACGCGGCTGCTGCCTGATCGCACGCGGTGCTGCACCGCCTTGCGCCCCACAACCGCCCAAGCACCTCCCCCGCCGCGGCGCCGCCGAACGAATGCCACACCGCCGCCGCCCCCTCCCTCCCTCCCCCCCAAAAGGGACGACTGCGCGAGCACCATCAGCTTCGCCACCACCCGCTCCCTCGGCTCCACCGTCGGCTCTGCCCCCGTGCTTCTAACGGAGATCCCAGCCCCCGGCCGCGGCGCCGCGCGCGTGGGCGGCGCGTTCGGCGGCGCCGCGGCGGCCGCCGCGGCGCTGCCCGCGTTCCCGCCGCTGTGCGGGCTCGGGGCGGTTGGGGTCGGCGGTTGTGATGTCCAAGAGGAGTGCTCTCGGGAGCAGTTGGAGGAGCTGATGCGGCAGCTGCAGACCTCTGGGGGCGGCGGCGGCGGCAAGAGCAAGCGCGGCGGCAAGGGCAGCGACGGCGACGGCGACGGCGACGGCGACGGCGGCGGGGCCGAGGCGCGGCGCGCGGCGGCGGTCACGCTGGCGCTGCACGCGGAGCGCGACGCCGAGCTGCGGGCGGCGCTGCTGGCGCGGGGGCTGCTGGACGAGGTCGCCAAAATGCTCGAGGTGGGGAACGGGGCCTGGTCGAGGCATGGTGGTGGCCTGGTCGAGGCCTTTCAAGGCTGCGCCTATCCACTGGCTGAAGCATCAAATCGGGTCATACCGCCAGGGCAAGCCGCTCGGACGCCCGGTCGCGCCGCCGCACCCCAGCCCACCCCGCCCGACCGCAAACACCACCCGCCTCGACGCAACCCGCAGGGCGACGACGCGCGCTGCGCGTGGGCCGCCGCCCACATCTGTTGGTACACCTCCCGCTCGGACGAGCTGCGGCCCCAGCTGGGCGCGGCGCGCATCGTGGCCGCGCTGGTGGCGCTGCTGGGGGCGGCGGACCCTGGGGTGTCGCGCGCGGCGGCGCTGGCGCTGAACAACCTGGCAATTGAGGCGGAGTGCAGGTCCGGCGGGCTGGCTGGCGCCTGCTGCGCGCGTGCACGGGCCACCCCCCCCCCCTTGCGGTGCCTACGTGCCGGCACTGCCAGCTTGTGGGAGGCGAAAACGCACCGCATACGCTAGGTACCACCCACACACCCCTCACACCCGCACCATCCAAACCAACCACGCCATGCAACACCCCACCCCCCCCTCCCCGCAGGCAGCGCATGGCGTCAGCCGGCGCGGTGACGGCTCTGGTTGACATGGTCGCCGCCTCTGACGCGATCGGGCAGGAGGCGGCCGCGTCCGCGCTGATGATGCTCGCCAGCGAGGAGCCAAACATACGCGCGCTCATCGTGGCGGCAAACGGCGTGGCCGCGCTTGTCAGCGTGCTGCAGGTGGGGGGGTGGGGGTGGTCCGCAAACGAGGGGAGGAGGGGAGGGGCGGGGGATGGCGGCCAATCAATGGGCTTCCGGGCCTTGGGTCTGTAGGGCCCACCCCCTTCCCCCCCGCCCAAACGCCACCATCGCCACAACCACCTTACCCCCTCCCTTCCCCCCCACCCCCGCCGCGCAGTACGGCGGCCCCACAGCCCAGGAGTCCGCCGCCGCGGCGCTGGAGAACCTCTCCCTCGACGCCGCCTGCGAGGCCGCGCTCGGCGCCGAGGGCGGCATCGAGGGGCTGCTGGGCCTGCTGCGGGACGGCACCCCCGGCGCGCGCGCCGCGGCCGTCGGCGCGCTGCGCAACCTGGCAGTCAACGACGAGCTCCAGGCGGCGCTGATCCGCGCCGGCGGCGTGCCCTCGCTGCTCGAGGCGGCGCGCGCGGGCCCCGAGGCGGCGACGCGCACCGCGGCGACGGAGGCGCTGCGAAACCTCGCCGTCGGCAGCGCCGAGGCGTGCGTGTCGATCGTGGCGGGCGGCGGGGTCGCGACGATGATCGCCGTCGCGCACGCGCTGCCCGGCGCGGGGCGGCTCGCCGCGCTGGGCGTGCTGCTGGTGCTGTCCGTGGAAGAGCCCCACAAGCAGGCGGTGATGGCGGGCGGCGGCGTGGGGCTGCTGGTGCACGCGGCGCTGTCGGGGTCGCCGGCCGCAAAGGAGTTTGCCGCGCGGTGCGCGCGGGTTTGGTGTTGGCTTTTTTGGCGGGGGCGGCAGCGGGAGGGGGGTGGCGGCAGTTCACGCCCCGTTGGGGCCCGGCGCCGGTTGTTTGGTTGGAGGGAGAGCATGGCAGTTCAAGGCCTGCCGCGGGGGCGCCGACGCGCCTGGCCGTCCACCGCCGGTGGCACCATTGTCGAGGCGCGCGCGCGAGAGCGCCACGGGCGCAAAGCAGACGCGCCCGGCCGCCTCTGAACCCATGAAAACGCCCGACGCCCGCCAGGACGCTGACCAACCTGGCCACCACGGACCAGAACCGGCTGGAGATTCTTCGAGAGGGGGCGGCCACAGTGGGTGGAGCGGAGGGGGTGGAACGGGGCCCGACGCCGGCTGACCAATGCTTGGCTGGGCGCATTTGCGGCCCCCCGGCCGAGTGCGGGCTCTGCCCTTGCCTCTCCTCACCTTCCCCCACCCGGCTGTGTACGGCGTCGGTCGTTTTGGCCCGCTCTCCAGGCTGCTTTGCCGCCAAACTTGCGCCCCTCCCACCGCCCCGGCCCTCCTCCTCCCAGGTGCTCGCCGCCCTCCTCCGCGGCGGCGCGTCCGGCGCGGGCGACGCCTCGGGGCCTGCCGACCGCACCTGCAGATACGTTGCGGCGCGCGCGCTGCAGAACCTCTCAAAGTGCCGCCAGCCGGCGGGGCGGCGGCTGATGATGGTGCGCACGGGGGAGGGGGTGCCGGGAAGCGGGGCCTGGGGACGTGCCTTTTTGGGACGGGGGTGCTTTCGTGTGCGTTGGTTGGGCTGCCCGCATCGGCTGTGCTGCCTGTGTGCCTTGGGTGGGTGGGGCTCAGTTCAGCGCGCCAATTGCGCCACTCCCTCCCGCCTCGCCCCGCAGGACGCCGGCTGCATCCCGGCCCTGGCCGCCGCGCTGTCCCTCGACACCCCAACCGCCGGCGCCGCCGTCAGCGCGCTGTGCGCGCTCTGCTCCTCGCCGCGCGCGCTCCAGGAGCTCGTGCGCGCCGACGGCGCCGGCGCGCTGCTCGCCGCGCTGGCGCGCCTGCAGGGCCGCGGCCACCACCTGGCCGTGCGCCTGCTGCGGCGCCTCGCAAAGGCGAGCGGCGTGGCGCGGGTCAAGGTGCAGGACGCCCTCGCGGGCATGGGGCTGCAGGCGTTCCGACTGTGAGGCGCGGCGGGGCGCGATGAGGGGCGCAGGCGCCTGCGGGGCGTGCCTGCGGGGCGTGCTGCCCGCCCCTCTCGCTGCGCGGTGCCGGCGGCCGCGGCGACGGCGCGAGCCCCACCAGCTTTCCATCCCTTTGATGCCGGCGTTTGGCTTGATTCCCTCCCGCTTTCCTGCGTGCTCATCTTTCATCTTACCGTATCGCCCTGGCAGCGGTTTGAACCCCCCAGAAGGCTTCAGGCCGACGCCCTTGTCTTGGGTAGTCGCAGCGTACCGTATCCTGTTTAATGATCGAACAACCTGTTGTAATTTGCGATCGAACTTCGAGGGCGGGTCGTTGCCCTTGCCCCCGCGCCCAATGGACGGCCGCGGACAGCCCAGCGCGGGGAGGGCGTGAGGGGATCCGCGGCATGCGCTACCCAACCTTCAAAACCTATGTGGTTGTGTTATTGGCAGCGCTGGCAGGTGCGGGGCGCCTGTGCGGCGGCGGCGCCCGGTGTGCACTGCGGGCGCAGCGCAAACTGCTGCAGCCGGGCGCGCACAGCCGGCACACCGGAGCAACCCCCACAGAGCTTGCCCTCACACGATCCAAAACGATGCAGGATGCTGCAGCGCACAGGGCAGCTTTGGGAGCCACTGGTGGTGAGCCGCGGCGCGCCGAGCCGCCCGCGCCGCGCGCCGCGCTGCACGCTGCCGCGCAGGCCTACCTGTGCCCGCGCAGGCGTGTCATCCCGCACTGCATCGCGCGCCGCCCCCCGACGCCCCCGCCCCTCCCGCCCGCCCGCCCGCCCGCCCGCCCGCCTTCCCGATCCCAGCGCCGGCGCGATCACCAAGGTCCAGTGCGCCGTCGACCGCCAGGGCTACGTCGTCGCTCTGTCGTTCGCCGGCGACGCCAGCTGGCACTACCGCCCCGCCGGCGCGTCCCGCCTCGCCGCCCTCGGCTCCCCCTCCGGCGCGGCGCTGCGGTCGCTGGCCGTGCCGCCGGGGTGCCCCGGCATCGTGCGGGCGTGGGTCGGGTCGGACCTGGGGGGGCTGAGGGTGGCGACCCTGCAGCTTCTGCTGGATGGGGAGAAGCTGCCTTGGACCTGCGGCTACGCGCCCGCCGCGCGGTTCGAGTTCTTTTCGGGTCCCGCCGGCGGCGGCCGCCCCGGCGGACGGCTGGCGCAGCTGCTGTGCGGCATAGACGGCCGCGTGGCGGGCGGCGGCGGGCGGCAGGGGGGGCCGCTGGCGGCGCTCACGGAATTCTCTTTCGCACGTGGGTGTGGAGAGGGGTGATGAGGCGCTGTGGGGAAGGAGGCTTCCCCTGTTTGGGCCCGTCATCAGCCGCCACTGCTCAAGGGCTGGGGTGCACTGCTGCCAGTGCACTGCTGCCGCAACGAAAGGCGCGTGCGCTGAGTCAAAGCCGCCCCCCCCCCCCGCTCTCTCCCGCACCCCCCCCTCCCCGCAGCGCGATTCATCGCCGGCCCCCCAGAGCCGCCCGCCCCCCCGCCGCCCCCCTCGCCGCCCCCGCGCTCGCCGCCGCCGCGCCCGCCCCCACGGCCGCCGCGGCCGCCGCCGCCGCCGCCGCGGCCGCCGCCGCCCCCGCCGCCTCCGCCGCCGCCAAAGAGGTGCGTGGGCGCGTGGTGGGATGCATGGCTCGCGGCCCGCCCCCGCAAACTCGCCCCACATCCCCCTCCCCCCAAAACAAACAATGCATCCCCCATCGCCCCCTGCCAGGTCGCCGCCGCCGCCGGCCCCCCCGCCGCCGCCGCCGCCGCCCCCGCCGCCGCCGTCCTCCCTCACCTGCCGCGCCGCCTCGGGCCCCGCCGGGGGCTATTCCGGTTTCGAGATGCGGACCGCGCTGGTGACGGTGCTGACGCTGCCGGCCGCGGCGGACGACGCGACGCCGCTGATTTCGGCCACCACGATGGCCGCGCGCGCGCCGGCGCCGCCGCCGCCGCCGCCGCCGGCGGACAGGACTGAAACTTTTGAGGACGGGTGCGGGGCTGAGGGTTCGGGGGTGGTTTGCAAACCAATAGCAGTGGGTTGCAAAGGGTGATGCGCTGTGGCTGTGAGGCAGGTGCCGTGCGGACTTTCATGTGCGTGTGTGCCAGCGTACGTGTGCCTGGGCACCAGCCCTGGGTTCGGCGGGGCAGCGCCGGAAACGCACACTGAAAACAAAACGCACGCAATCAATCGCAGGTGGTACTTTTCTTTCACGACCAACACCTGGGAGCAGGACCCCGCATCGGGCGGGGGAGGGGGCGCCGCGCAAGCCGGCGCCGGCACCGGTGGCGACAGCGGCGGCAAGAGCAGCAGCGCCAGCATCGCCGCCGCCGTCGAGCGAGGCGGCAGCAGCGGCAACGGCCACAGCGAAGATGCGGGCGCCGGCGGCGGCGGCGGCGATGAGGGCGGCGACGAGGCAGGTGGCGGCGCGATTGCCGCGGCCGCGGCTGTGCCGGCGGGGCTGAGGGTCGGCGCATGGACCGACACGGCCGGCTTCGCGGCAATGTCGGCCGCCTCCCCCGGCGTCCCGCCCGCGCCGCCGCTCGACGCGTCCGCCGCCGTCGGCGCGGGGCGCGCGCTGGTGGCGTCCAACTCGATCCTGCAGGTGCACGATGCGGCCGCGGGGGGCCCCCCCGAAAAGTCGGTCCGCCTCTCGGCGTTCTTCGGCCCCGTGATCGCCGAGTTTTCGGCCCACAACGTGCAGCGCTCCCCCTCGGTTGCGTTTGACCGGTCAGAGTCGCGTTTCCTGCTGGCGGCGGCTTCGTACGACACGCAAATGCGCGACCCGGGCACGCCCGGCCGCCTGCTGCTGGCGGCGTCGGCCGAGGCGAGCCCGCTCATGCTTTGGCGCGTGCTGTCGCTGCCCGCGCCGCCGTGCGAGGACCCTGGGCAGTACGCGGTGCCCGACGCGCCGTCGGTGTCGCACTCGAAGCACGGCCTGTTTGTGGCGTTTGTGCTGAAGTGCCACGACCCCGCGACGCGCGCGCTCAAGGCCTCGGCGGCGCGCATCATCGCCGTCGAAAAGGCGCGCCCCCCGCCTCGCCGTCTTTTGCATTCCGCGCGCTGGGGGCGCGCTCCCGGGTGGGGCCGGTTGCTTTCTGCACGGCAGCCCTGCCCGCCTTTGGGGCTCACTGGGGTTGCCACAGGCAAAATAGGGAAGCTGAATGCAAAACCCTAAACCCTAAACGCACAAAACGTGCGCCCACACCCCTAACAAACCCCTGGGGAAAAACAGGCCGCGTTTTACAACATGGCAGCCGGGTTTGACTTCATCCCCTGGTACGCACCGTCCCCCGGGCCGGACGCGGTGACGTCGTGGACGCCCGCCCGCCCCCAGTCCGCGCGCGATGCCTCGTACGGCGGTGTCCGAGGCGCCGCGCTGTTCGTCGGCGCGCGCTCCGGCCAGCTGGCGGTCTACGCGCTGGTCAACGCCTCGAGTTTGACCGGCATCCAGAGCTTCTCCGAGGCGAGGCCCCTGCTCTGCGAGGCCATAATCGTCGGCCGAGGCAAGGCGTCCGAGGGCTGCGACGCGTCCGCCCCGCAGCCCTCCGGCGGCGCGGGGCTGTCCTTCGGCGCCTCGGACGCAGTCCAAGGCGCGGCGCTGGCGCGCGCGCCGGGGCCGGGCCCGGCGGCGTGGCAGCTGCACGTGGTTGCGCGCCACGACTCAGGGTCCCCCTGCCGCCCGGGCGTGTACTGGGGGCGGCTGTCCGTTCCAGGGGAGGGCGAGGTCTCGGGTCGGGTGGCGCTCGCAGCCGGCGACGCGCTGGCGCCGGCGGATTTGGGGCTGGCGTTCCCCTCGGTCGGCGTCGCCGCGGGGGGCGCGGCGTGGGTGGGCTACACCTTCTGGGGGGCGCAGACACCGCCGGGTGAGCCGGGCGTTTTGAAACCGTTGATTTTGCATTAGCAAGGGTTCGGGCCGTCCCATTTAGAGTTACGGGGTCGCAATGGTGCTGGAAGCGCGCATGCACTGGTCGATGTTGACTGCTTGAATCCCCCAGCAACCTCCGCCCCTTGCATCGTACGCTGCACCCACCCGGCAACCTCAAAAAAAAAAACCGCGCGCCGCCCTCGTAACCACCCGCGCGCCGCGCGCAGGCCTCGGCTTCTCGCGCATCCCCGCGGCCGCGTCGGCCTTCGACCCCCAGGTCAGCGTGGCAAAGGCCGGCGACGGCGCGGTGGGCGCCAAGGGCACGCTCGTGTCATGGGGCTCCCGGACCTCGGTCGACGTTTCAGACGACGACGACGCCTTCATCTGCGGCCCCTATGCCACAGGGCCCGGCCAGAAGAATTGGGGCGCCTGGTGGGTGGTCGGGGGGGGGGGGGCTCTTCAGGGGCTCGGTTGACCAGCGGCGCTGGCAGTAGCTGTTTTTTTCCTCAGGCGGGCTGCGTTCAGTTCTTCGCGGCGGGTCCTGGCCTTGGGCTGCTGGTGGCCGTGGCCCCATATATGCGGCCAAGCCTGGCAGGCTAAACTCTGACGAAGCACCCTGCCCTGCCCCAACCCCCCCCCAGGGTCGCGCGCCTCGACGCCGCCAGCCTCGACGCGAAGCGCGCCGCCGCGGTGGATGGGAGCACTCCGGGCACAGAGGACTGAGGCAAACTGCAACCGCCGGTGGCGCGCAAGTGCACGGCGCTGGCTGGGATGTGCAGCTCTGCCGTCCGTTTCGGCCTGCTGCGCTCGGCCTCGGACTTTTTTCCCCCCTCGCCAAACCCAACCGCCATGGCTGCTGGAAGCAGCAGACTTCCCGCCGCCCCCCCCCCCCGGCTGCCGCCGCCATTTGAGCAACTTCGCAGCGCGGCCCCGCCCCTTCCCTTGCCAAGACAGCGCATCGTTTTTTATTGCTCAAGACCCGCCGTTCGCGAGGCGAGGGGTGTGTTTGCTGCGCGCGCGGGCGCGGCTGTTGTGTGTCGGCCGTGTGGATTGCATTTTCAGGTCGTGGCTTTGAGGCTTGCGCGTCAAAGCGTCGGCGCCGGCGCTGCATGTCGCATTGTAAAGAAACACTCGAGTCAAACCTGCAGATCTAAACGTCAGGCAATGAAGCCAAAATGCCGTGCATTCAGGCGCGTAAAGAGCGAAGCAAGACACTGCAGCTACATGGGACAAGAGTTGCTTTGCAGCCCCCGACGCGACGGGCAACCCTGCGTTATTGAAGATACCAGCACCATACCAGCAGTTTTGCAGGCTGCCGCTGCTGCCACCACCGCCACCACTGCCACCGCTGCCGCTGGCGCCGGCGCTACTGCTGATGATGACGCAGCTGCCGCCGCCAATGCCACCAATGACACCGCTGCCGCTGCCACACGGAGGAGACCGGCAAAGCGCCCGCTGATGACTCATCAGTAAGGCCGTGACTCGCCGGGCGGCTAGTTCTTGCCCCCTTCGTCCTTGTAGTCATTCTTGTAGTCACCCTCTTTGTAATCCTCTGGGTTGTCAGGCTCAGGAGGGGCGGGCGTCGGCGCCGGCGCCGGCGGCTTGGGCGCGGGCGCCGGCGGGCTGGGCGTGGGGGTGGGGGTGGGGGTGGCCCCGGGCACAGGCACCGGCACGGGCACCGGCACGGGCACGGCACCGCCGCCGGGGGCCGGGACCGGCACCGGCGGCGGGGGCGGCGGCGGCGGCGGCGGCGGCTTGGGCGCCGCGCCGGGGATCGGCGGCACGGGCGGCACGGCGCCGCCGGCCGGCGGCGGGATGATGGGCGCCGGCGTCGGCGCCGTCGGCGGCGGCGCGATCGCCGGCGGCGGCACCGGGAACGCAGGCACAAACGTGGGCGTGGGCGTGGTGAGCCCCGGCCGCGGCGCCCCCCCAGGCTGCGGCATCAGCACGCCCGGCGTCGGCGGCTTCGCGGGCGGGCCGGGGAACACCATCGGCGGCGGCGGCGGCGGCGGCGGCGCGGGGCCGGCGGCGATGCGGGCGAGCTCCTCGGGGGGCAGCGCCGAGGTGGGCACCGCGACCAGCGTCTCCCCGCAGGGCAGGCCGCGGATGATTTCGGTGCCCTCCGGCTTGCCGCCGCACGGCCAGTTGATCGTCGTCCCCGTCGCCGCGTAGAGCGCCGCCCGGTCGGGCGGCAGGAACGCGACCGTCGCGCCGTCGCCCAGCGTCGCAAAGACGGTGCTGCGCTGCGCGCCGGCCGCGGCCGCTGCGGGGCTGCCGGCCGTGACGGCGCGGATGCTGCCGTCGGGGTTTGTCACCAGCTGGATGGCGGCGGCGGCTGCGGCGGGCGCTGGCGCCAGCGGCGCTGCGGGCGCCAGCGGGGCCGGCGCGAGGGGCGCCGGCGCGAGCGGCGCCGGCGCGAGGGGCGCCGGCGCCAGCGGTGCCGGCGCCAGCGGCGCCAGAGGCACGAGGGGCGCTGGCAAGAGGGGCGCCGGCGCGAGCAGCGCCGGGGCCAGCGGCAACGCCGCCAGCGGCGCCGGCGGCAGGGGCAGCGGCAGCGGCGTGGGCGCCAGCGCGGCGCCCTGCTGCGGCCCCCCAATAACAATGGGCGCCTGCCCGGGCCTGACAATGACAGAGCCGGGGGGCAGCACGTCACCCGGCTGGAGGGTGCTTACGTCAATCACCCGCCCGTCCGGCGTGGCGATGACGGCGTCCGGGCCCACGGTGACGCCACCGGTGACGCCGCCGGTGACCAAGGCGTCACCCGTGTCGTCACCGCTGCCGTCGTCGCCCATTACGGTGCCGCCGATGAGCGTCCGCGCGGCGAGGGCCGGCGCCGCGAAGCCCTTGCCCTTGCCCAGAGGGGCGGGCACGTACGTCACCCGGGTGACGGGGCGGGTGGTCACCACTGGGTCCTGTTTTGTCCAGGTCAAGGTATGGAGGGGTTGGGGACTGAGATGCCGGGTCCTGTGAGTGACGGCTGCAGTCATGACAGAATTCGTGCACATTGTGCGTTGTTCAGTTCCCAGGAAAGCAAGGCGTGGCCCGTGCACCCCCGCCCGACCCCCCGAAGCGCACCTTGACCGTCACCTGCTGCGTCACCACCCTGTTCTGCACCGTCACCCGCGGCCGGGTGACGACCTGGTCCTCCATTATCACCTCGGGTGACGTAACCGTCTCGGGCGCATACGTGGTGACGGGCGTGGTGACGGTGCGCGGGACGGTGACAACGTCGGTTGTACTGCCCACAACGGGCTGCATAACAATCTGGTTTTTTTTTTCAGAGTGAGTGGGTGCTTGTGTGGGGGAAGGAGGGTTTCGTTCCTGTCGTGCGTTGCTTACGGTCAGGCAGTGGCTCAACAGCTGGGCCGCTGGCATCAGGCGGCGGCGCTTGGCGCGCCCCCGCGCCCCGCAGCGAGCTGCAAGGCCCCCCGCCGGCCCACCTCTGGCGTGTTTACGACGCTCAAGCTCGCCCCCTTGCCCTTGAGTCCAAGGAAGCCCTTCCCCTTGCCGCCGCCGCTGGCCACGATGCTTGGACGGTCGACCACGGCCGGCTGCGTTGTTGGGTTTCGATCCAAATGCGTTGTGTGGGGCGTGCACGTACGGCTGCTGGCGCAGGGGCCGGTGGCTCCTGCCAAACCCCTAGAAGCGGCCGAAACCAAGGCGCATCCCCAGCTCTTGCAAGAGACACGCACAGCCGCGTCGGGGCACCCCCTGCAAAGTTTTGTGGACACGAGCCCACCACCTCTGTTGGACACGAGCCCACCCCCGGCCCACCTCTGTTGTGACGTAGGGCCGGGCCACGAGCTGGCTGTCCATGACCGTGTTCTGAACGTAGGTGGTGCGGGGACTCTGCACCACCTGCTGGTTCATCACCACGCGGGGACGCTGCCGGACAGGGGGGACGGGGGTTTTGCGGCCGTGGGCAAACGCCAGCTGTGGTAAGAGCGACGCTCGGTGCGGAGCGCGGCTGCGGCGGCCGCGCGTGTTCGGCCCTCGCGCCGCGCCGCTGCCAGGTGCGCTTGGGGTTATGCACGCGGGGCACAAAGCGCCGCCGCGGCCGCCACAGTTCAAACACAGCTTTTGAGGGCCGGCACATCGTTGGGCGGGACTGCGCACCGCACCTTGACCACGACTTGCTCTGTCGTCATCACCGGCTCCTGCACCACGGCCTGCTGGGTGACCAGCCTGTCGCGGTACTGCACCTCCTGTTGAACGCAATGAGGGAAGGGATGGTTTGCAAGATGCGGCGGCGGGTGGTGAAGGTTGCAGCGGCGGGGAGCTGCGTTCACCGGACTGCCGCCTTGGGCCGCGCTGGCGTTCGCAGCAGCTGCAGACACGCCGGCGCCCCTGGCTGCTTCCTGTCCGCATTCCCCACTGAACCGGCAGCGGCGCGGCAGGCCAGAGCCCCCGCAGGTGGGAATGCGGCGGCGCGGCGGCGCGTGCCGCGTGCGCGCACCTGCACCAACTCTGTCGCCTCCTGCCGCACCATCGGCTGCTGCTGCTGCACGACAACTCCTTTGCCCTTTCCCTTTCCGAGGAACGGCAGCTGCAGCAGTCGGCGAGCGGGGGCGCCCAGCTCCGCTGCGGGACCGACTTCGGGCGCGACCAGCCAGTGCGTGGCTGCTGCAACGAGCAGGATGGCCAGGCCGAGGGCGCGAAGAGGCACCCTGGCCCGGGCCATTGCGCTGGGCAGGCCGCTCCCGGCGCCGCGCTGGCCCTGCTCCTCTTGACGCGGGTGACCTCGGCCTAGGCGCAATTCATACGGGTTACGCCCGGGTTTACGCGGTGGAAATGGAAGTTCCAAAGAATGCAAGCATTTTGGCAGTGCGCTGCAGCGGCGGGAGCGCATGCTGCCATCGGCGCGCAGCTGCCGGTCCGCCGCACCGCCTGCGCCGCTGCCTGCTGCGGGAGCGCTCGTGCGCCATCGCTCGTGTGCGCCGCGGTGCTATCTGTGTTGTGAACACACACACACACACCCCCATCTGCCGAAAGCACAGAGGCAGATTACATATAACAGTATTTCCTGCACGACACCTTGGGCTGCCGAATGATAAGAGTGACAACTCAAGGTGACAAGATGGATACAAACGCATACAGATGGCTTGCCGCAGCATTCAACGTTCATATGTGTCGGAGCAATTGGCCGAGGCAGATTAGAGCACCGAGGGAGGGACTGCCCATACCACGTGTTTTCCCGCCAGAGCCGGAAGGTGTTGTTCGGGGGAGGAAGCAGGAAGCGGCGGTGGCAGCAGCTTCAGTGTTGACGGCCAACGTCGCCTTGTGTGCAAGTCCGCGCGCGTGATGCAATGGCACACCAAAAAAAACTTGGACGCCGGAATTGTCAACCCCATAAGGTTTTCAATGAGCGTCAGGCAACGACCTCGAAAGCTGCATAGGGGACCACCGGTTGGATTGTAGAGCTGGCCGGCAGCGTGCAGTTGATATCGGGCACAGCGGACACCTGCCACCAGCCGGGCGGCCCCGGCACGGTTACGTCCTTGATGGTCACCGTCTTTGACTTGCCGCCCTTGACGACCACGCCGGAAAAGTCGGCGGTGGCGGCAAAGCCTTGGTAGGCGCAGGGCTGGCCCATGTAGCCCCCGAAGTAAAGTGAATTTGACTCTGCCGCAGGGACCAGCCACACGCCGACCTGGCCGATGGCACCCTCGGTCGTGGCCTCGTTGACAAACTGCGATTGAGTTTGGCGTGTATGTTGTGTCTCCGGCGCAAACGTGGCGATGGCGTCTGTGCAAGCAATTGGGAATGCCTCCCTGCTTTTTGGCAGGCACTGGAAAGGTCTCGCCTCGCACGGCCTCTGCCCAATTTTGCTCAACCCAGCATGTATGGCGGCTTCCCCCCGCACCTTGACCTTGACGGACATTGTCCCATTGACTTTGGGCGCCTTGGGGGCGGTCTTGATCGCGAACGTCAACTGGTCCTTGGCCTGGACGCCTCCAAAAGCGGCGCTGGGTGAAGGCGCTACTTCTGCCGGTTTTCAGGTTCAAGGTTTGAATGTAGAGTTGGGGGATCGCTTGTGCGTTTGCTTTGCCAGTGGCTTTGGTGGTGGCTGGTGAGGCTGTGGGCACCGGAGCTGGTGCACACCCACATCACATACGCAAAAAGCTGCCCACCCCAAAGCACGCATTCCTTTCGGGACCAAAACCCACCATAGACCGGAAAAGCTGTTGCGCGGGGGGCGGTGCCCAATGCGCACTTGGCATCCACCAGAATGGCTTGGATCTTGAGACCCTCATTGCTCGTGCGCGCCACCAGGCCTTCGACCTTGATACTGTTTTTGGAGCAGGTGTGGGTGTGGCCGGCACTGGGCTTTCGAGCCTGAAATCCCGAGCGTTGGCGCACACAGTGCACGGTGACTTTGCCCAGAGGCCCCCCCTCCAAAAAATCCGGCAATTTTAGAACGGCACTCACGTCTTGACCTTGCCAGGGTTGATTTTCGGCAGCTCAACGAGCACGCCGCCCGTGTTGTTGCAGCTGTCGTAGTCATAATCTTCGGGAAAGACAGACCAGACCTGCATGAAGACGCCCTTGGGAGAGGGTGCTGTGCCTGTTTTATTTTCCGTGCCCGATTGGTTTTGCGAGCTTGGGTTGCTTGCAGCGGGTTCTTCTTTCCAGGCGTGGCCGTGCCGCGAAACGGGCCATGCTGCACGCCGCGCAGTGGAAGGGTAACGGTTAAAGCCCACACAGAATACGGCAAGCACATGACTTTTTACGTGTTAATCAAGCGCTGGCACAGCAGAAAGAGCAAGCTTTGCAGCGGTGAAGCCAACCTGTGTTCATGACGGGGACCCACAGCGTGTAGAGGCCACCAGCCTCTGGGACGATGGGGAGTTGCTCAAAACGGCTGGGGTGGTAAAGGCCTGCGTTGATTGGTTTACGTTCAGCAGGGTGACTGTGGGCGCTCACAGGCTGTCATCCGCGATGCCGAGGCCGAGAGGAAATGCAGAGGCAAGGCACGTGCTCCTGCACCTGCGCTGCGCACGGAAAAGCGGCTCGCCGGCTCAACTACAAGCCCAACACAGCGTCCCTACCATAGGGGAGATCGCTGGGAGAAGTATTGGGGACAACCAGCTGCACGTAGTCTGTGTTTTTGGGCAACACATAGACCGGCACCGTGCTCTGGTTCTCCGAATCGGTGTTGTTGTAGCTCGCACACCTTCAGTTTTGTTGGCGTGTGTTTGTGTTTGTTTTGTGTACGCATGTGTATGTGCGTGAAACAGCCACGCACCCCCCAAGCTCTGGAGCAAGTTCTCAGTTGCAGACCACCCCGCAGCCGCCCCCGCCACGCAAGCAGGCCTCCATCAAATGCTGGCTCCCGGCCTCGGGCTCACTGTGAGTCCAGGAAGAACAGCACCGAGGCCGTGTTGTTGGCAGTGATGGTCCCAGAGCTAAAGGGCACCGTCACTTTGAGGGTGATGGTCTGCATCGGCGCAATCTGCGGCAGCTTGTACTCCGCGTCCGCATCGGCGGTCTGGCCGCAGCTGACGCTCTCTGTCTTGTTGGCCCAAACGGATAGAACTGTCCCCTGTTTTGGGGAGCATGCAGAGGGGCAGAGTCAGTGGGACCCGAGGTTGGCTCGGTCACTCACCCAAAGCCAGTGCTCACGCGCGCGCCACAACGGCACGGTCGTCCGCCACCAGGCCCCAGCATTGCCGCGCACGGGCAAGGCGCGCGCCTCTGCCAACGCGGCGGCAGCGAAAGCCACGGCCTCCGCCCGCGGCGCCCCCGGCGCACCTTGGGGATGACAGTGCCCCCCTGGTTGGCAACGTACTGGGGCGCGGTGGGGTTTGGGGCAGAGCAGTGGGCTGGTGCGTTTGCCACGAGGGCCACCAGGCGCGTGGGGGGTGCTGCATGCCATGGCCTGCGGGGCCCATCCATCCTATGCAGCACAAAACCCTTGGTGAAGTTTGCATAAACGCATAGGTCCGAACAGAGCGGTGTGTGGGAAGCCTCACCATTGTCAGCTTGAGCTTGCCTCCGACCTCGGGTGCTACAGGCGCCAAAGGTGCGTTCCACCTGCGCGCGGCAGTTTTAGTTGTGCGTTCAGCAGCCCTCGGGGTTTTGGAGCCTAATGCGTTCAGCAGGCGTGGGTGTGAAATCATACCTCTTGCACTCTGCAGGCCGGACAAAGGGCACGCTGCACCGAGGCTCACCAGAGAAAGGGGTCGGGCGAGAAACCCGACTGCACAGCGCCGTCCCCCGCCGGGTAGGGCGTGGGGACGCCGGTGGCTGGGATTTGGATGTACTTGGCGTGCGCAGGGGCTGCGGGAAGATTGAGGGTGGCGGAGGGGGGAGTGGGATATGCATTGGGAGCGGGTCGGTCGGAGGCGAGCTGCCGCGCTGCGGCCCGCTTGGCAGGCAGGACTGTGGCAAGGGGGCGGGGCGGGGGCGCCAGCGGCGAGCAGCGGCAGCGGCCGCAAGCAGCCGCCGTGCTTGCAACCCCGCCTGCTGGCCGCGCCACACCGGCCGCACCGGCGAGCGCGAGGGCCAGTGCCATTGCGCAGAGCATCGCCGCTGCGCAGGGTGCGCCGGCAGCCATCCTGCGGCGGCGCGGCCGCCAGGCCAGGTGAGACGTCGCTGACGGGGAGCGTGGAGGTCGGCTTGAGCGGAAGCTCCCTTTGGCCGGGCGAATGGGCTGCAAACCCCGCCGCTGGACAATCTCGCGAGGCGGCCACGTGTCGGGTGGCTGGTCACCGCGATCGGGGAACTTCTGGCATGCAAACGAACGCGTTTTGGACCTCTGAATGCCGCTGCGGCCCGCTGGCCCGACCGGGTGTAACCGGAGCGGCGGAACCCCATGCCTCACGCCGGACAGTGGTCAGCAGCAGCCGACATGACAAGACGGGGAACGCCGCCTGCCGCCCTGCCAAAATATAATTCCACATGCATGTGTACTCTGAGGCCCGGCACAGGCCTCTCCACATTGGCTGCAGCAGCTGTTGTCGCGACTGAGGCCATCAATTGGCAGTGCCCCCAGTCAACAGGGCAACCCAGGCGCCGCCGGGTGTGATCAAACCCATCCACTCGCAGCACTCCTCCACGCTGCGGTTCGATGCCGGTGTTGCGGCTCCAGTTTGGCACTCCCCAGGCGTGGCGTCGGGCGGCGCACGGCGGCAGGCGGCCAGGCGGCGAAGCGGCGTCCGGCACTCACTCAAAAGCGGCCCCGCGACAAGGCTGCCCCCGCCATACAATCGCAGCCTGGGTCTCGGCCTCAAAGCCAATCGAAGGCTGCCCAGACGGGGACCTGGCGAGAGGATGGCGAGCCAACAAGCCCTCGTGGAGGCGGTCTCCGGCGGGATAGGCAGCCTCGTCGCGCTCGTCGCGACCTACCCGCTGAAGACGATATACACGCTGCGGGTGAGCCGGCGCAGAGCCCGGAACGCGGCGCCAGGGGCGCGCCCGAATCAGCAGCGGGCGTGCCCGTCGCCGCAGCCGCGCGCTGCGCTGGCGCCCGCGCCCTCACCCCCCCGCCGCCTCCCCCCGCCGGCCACGCCCCCCGCGCCAGGCGATCCGCGCCATCCGGGAGGAGTCGGACGCGCGCCGGGCGCCCTCCGAGGGCGGGGCCGCAGCCGCGGCAGCCGCCGACGCGGGCGAGGGCGCCGAGCCGGCCGCAGCGGCGCCGGCGGCGGACGCGGCGGCGGCGGACGCGACGGCGGCGGACGCGGAGCTCCGCGCCGTCGTCTCCAGCCCGCTCGCCGCGCTCTGCGCGCTGTGCCGCCGCCGCCTCGCGGCCGCCGACCTCGCGGCGCTCTACGCCGGCGCCGGCCCCGCGGCGGCGGAGACCGTCGCGTCCACAGTCGTCTACTTTTACCTCTACTCCCACCTCAAGCAGGCCGCGCTGCTGCTGCAGCGGCGGCGGGGCGGCAGCGGGGCCGACCTGGGGGTGCTCGCGGCGCTGGGGGTGGCGGCGCTGGCGGGGGCGGGCAACATGCTGGTGACCACGCCGGCGCAGGTGGGGGTGGGTTGGGCGGGTCGCTGGGGGAGTTTAGGGGCTCACGTGTTCACCGTTGGGGGAGGAGGGGAGCGCGGCGCACCGCGCTTTCGGGGGCCGTGCGCCGCCGCCGGCTTGCACTGGCAGATCTGCGGCGGAGCAGTCCGGCCGAGCCGGCCGAGGGCCGCGCCCAAAACGCCGCATCAAACCGGCAATGAGCGCGGCAAGGCGCACGCGGCGCTTGGCACCCGCCCACAAAACGCGCGGCGCGCGACCAACTGCAGGTGGTGACGACGGTGATGATGGCCAACGCGAAGAGGCGGCAGCAGCTCCAGTCCGCCGGCCGCGCGGTGGACCACGTGCGCTGCGACGCGGCGGGGGTGTGCCGCGAGATTTGGGAGCGCGACGGCGCGGGCGGCTTCTGGCGCGGTGGGTTGGCGGGGCGGGGCGCGGAGCGGCGGGGCGGGGCGCGGTGGGGTGGGGCGGGGCGCGGAGCAGGGGGGCGGCGGCGGCGCAGGACGGAGCCGCGCTTGGGTCAAAAACGGGCTGCAAAAACGGGCCGAGGCACCGCGCCCCGCCTTCTGCCTTGCTACTTGGCAATGAGGAACCCCCCTGCCCCCCCCCCCCGACCGCCCAAACAGGCCTGCTGCCCAGCCTGATCCTCGTGATCAACCCCGCGGTGCAGTACGCCCTGTTCGAATGGGGCATGACGCGCGCGCGCGCCGCCAAGGGCCGCCGGCACGCCGCCGCCGCCGCCGCCGCCGCGGGCGCGGCTCGGGGCGGCCGCGCGGGCGGCGGCGCGGCGCCGGCGGCGGCGCTGGGGGCGGCGGAGGTGTTCCTGATCGGTGAGGGGGCTGCGGCGGGGGGCAGAAGGGGGCCGCGGCTGGCGCGCTTTGTCACCGGCCGGCCTGGCTCGGGAGTCGGAGTGGGTGTGACTCTCCACCCCACAGCTCGCAACTCCCAACGGCAAAGCTCCCAGGCTGCCCCAAGCAAATCCAATGCCGACCCAAAGGACTAACAGCAAACAACAACCAATAACCCAACCCCGGCAGGCTCCCTCGCCAAGATCGGTGCCACTTACATTACCTACCCCATGATTGTGGTCAAGAGCAGGCTGCAGGTGGGGAGGGGGGGGCTTTTCCGTTTGAGTTTGAGGGCTTGTGGTGTTCAACCAGGGGGCAGCATAGCCAAGGACGGGGGTGGCTTTTTGTTCCGGTTTGGCGGGGTTTCCATGTGCGCGCGCCCCCCCCACACACACACCCTCCCCCCCAATACGCAGGCCACCAACCAGCACACGCACGCGGACAACCGATACGCCGGCACCGCCGACGCGGTGGCGCGCATCGCGCGGGAGGAGGGGGCGGCGGGGTTTTACGCGGGGCTGCGGGAGAAGATCCTGCAGACGGTGGGGGGGGTTATAGGGGGGGGCGGAGGGGGGGGGGCGGTGGCGGGGGCGGAGGGGGGGGGGGGGGGGGGGGGGGGGGGGGGCGATTGCAGCCGGGGATGGGTTGGGGATTGGGGAAGCAACCGGCCGCCTGCCCGGTGGGAAGGCCCCTCCTACAGAGCAATCAAACGGATGCGCCCTCCCTCCCGAAAACGCAGCCCTCCCCCCGAAAACGCCTTGAAACCTGCTCGTGTCCTCCGCCCCCCCATCCCTCCCCCAGGCCCTCAACGCGGGGCTCATGCTGGCGCTCAAGGACCGCATCAACTCCGCCAGCCAGCAGCTGCTCGCCACGTGGGCCGCCGCCGCCGCCGCGGACGCCGCCGCCGCCGCCGCGCCGGCGGCGCCGCCGCTCGGCGGCGCGCCCATTGGCGCGTTTGCGGCCACGGCGCGCGCGGTGGTGGTCATCTCCCGGTAGCGCCGCTGCAGGCCGAGGGGCGGCGGCTCCCAGCGGCTCCGTCCGGCCCTCCAGGCCTCAACCCCAATTGCCGCGCCTCTCTCCCCGTGCCGGCTGCCACCCTCTCGCGCTTTCGAATTGGATCGGTCGCTTTGCTTTTGCTTCCCTCTCTCTTTTGAAAGGGTTGACCTGCCGCCCCCGTGCCGCCTTTGCCCCCTCCCGCCGGCTTCTCCGGTCTCCCTTCAATCGCCCCACCGCTTTGGAGGCTTTGCTGCCGCTGGCCCCCTCCCCCCTTCCCAGCAAGGGGAAATGCGATCGGCCGTTTCTCCTAGCTGGCTCTGATAGCTCGTTTCAGGCCCGTTCCTGCCGCTCCAAACTGAAAACTCCCCCAATTGTAAAAAACACGGCCTTTCCACGAGTTTACCCATCCCTTACTCATCGTCAGCCGCTGCCGCCGGCCTTGAGCCCCGGCATGCACAGCGCCGACCCCGGCGCGCCCGCGCGGAAGCCGGGCGGGCACGGCAGGCAGAAAAGGGAGCCCGGCGCCGCCGCAAAGCTGCCGGGACTGCAGGGCGCGCACTCCGCCGAGCCCCAGTTGGGCGCGTGCCTGCCGGGCCCGCAAATGCTGCAGGTGCCGCTGCTGGCGTGGGTGCCCGGCGGGCAAACCTGTTTTTGGTTGATGCGGGGCAGTGGGGTTAGTTGGGGGGGTGACGGGAATGGGCCAGGTGGATCGGCGGCGGCGAGGCAGGCCGAGTTGGAGGGGTGTATGTGCGGTTGCCGCCCTCATCGGCTACTGGCGTTTCACGTGCCGGCTTGCAGTGGTGAGTCACACGTGTGCGGTAGGCCCTTTTGATTGACGGGCCAGCGCATTTACAAGCGGCCCGCGCGGCCTGCCACATATACATGCGCGCGGGGCTCACCCGGCAGTATGGCGCCTTGCCCCACGCGACGCTGCCCGGCGCGCAGGCGGCGCATTTCCAGGTGGCCCCGACCGCCTCGTCGAAGCGGCTGCCGATCAGGTCGACGGCGCTGTTGACCGGGCACGGCGCCTGCGCAGGGTGGGGAGAGGGCGTGGGGCCTTTTGTGGATTCATTTTGATTGCGGGCGTGATCATAAAGCAGCAGAGCACAAGTGGCACAATCACCCCCAGCAGCTGCTGGGGGTGCATGGGCCGCCTCCAGCCCCGGAGTCCTTCAAAATCAGCCACGCGCCGAAGCAAAAGCGCCCCGGGCCCGCGAGGCATCTCAGGCGCTCGCCTTCTTAATGGCCGCCAGGATGCCGCCCATGATGCCCGTGCCGATGGGGTTGAAGTTCTCAGGCAGCCCCAGCACCGCGGCGGGGGACCAGTCAAAGCACAGGGCCTCGCAGCCGCCGCAGCTGTTGAGCGCGCAGACCTGCCGCTCCCCGCGGCACGCCGCGCAGCCGTCGGGCTGCCGCGCGGCGCAGTTGCGCAGGGGCGCGCCGTTGGCGCATTCGGGGGCCGTGCCGTTGCCGTTGCTGGCGCGCAGCAGCGACGAGGACAGCGCCACCAGCGCGGCCGCTTTGGCGCGGGCGAGCTCGGCGGCAGACGCGTTGAGGCGATTGAAGACAGGCTCTGCACATTGGGGTGGACGAGTGTTGGTGGTGTGAGTGGGGGAGCAGAGGGGTGGGCGAGGAGGGCAGCTCCCTGCGGTTTGTGGTTGGACGCTGCGCCGCCTGCCAGCGCGACCCGGCGCGGCGCCGCTCGCTCACCCGGGATGCCGAAGGTGGCTGTGGAGAGGTTGAAAGACGCCAGTAGGACCGCCAGGGGGAGGAGCCAGGCGAGGGGCGCGCGTGGGGCCATTCTGGAGGGTCGGCTCGGTTGGTTCCGCCGAACTGCCGGGATGCAGCGAGAGCGGCAGAGGGCGTTGTTCTCGTGTCGATGATTAGCCAAAATAGCTTTTGGATTAGGCGTGGGGAGCAATTGAGGGTTGAGCCAGCGGCGCGGCTGCGCCGCGCCACACTCCACAGCCGCCGTGCAGCTGCCTCACCTGCAGCTGCCGCGCTTCGCTCCGCGCCCCATCACCCTGAAATCCCATGCGTACCAAATCTGGTTTTTACAACGTGGGGCCGAGCATTGCAGCCAAGAAGAAATGGTCGGGGAAGCAAGGGGAAAACGTGGCTGGGGGGCAGCCAGAAAAAAAGCATGTACACAAGGCGGGGCGCGCAATGGCGCAGGATCCCCTCGCCTCCTCTCACTGTCCCCTAAATCGCCTGCCGCAAGCCTGTCAGCCTGCTGTGCGGCGGTCCCTCCCTGCGGGTCCCTCCCTGCGGGTGCGGCCACGTGCGGTGCAGACCGCAAAGCCGACAGCTGTCGTCACCGTACCGCCCTGCGCGCCTGCTGGCGGTACAGCCTCTCCACCAGATCCGGCCCCGACGCGTCATCGACGCCGCGGTCCGGCCGCAGCGCGACAAAGCGCGGGAAGCGCAGCCCGACGCCGCGGGAGGGGTGCAGCCGCCCGGCGGCGGCCCTGCGCGGTTGACAGGGCGGGCGGCAGTGTGTTTGCTTGTGAGACAGCGCAAGCGTCCCAATCGTTTCAAAGCACAGGGTTTCATTTTATGGGGGCCATGCAGAGCCGAACACTGCTTCCAACAAAACCCCGTTTCGGCATGCCAACTGCCCCCAAAAAACAAAAAAAAAACGAAACCTGCAGCCGCGCGAGGGCCCGCCCACCTGTGCACCGGGGAGATGGTGAGGTCGGCGCCGCGGACCTCCCAAACCTCTGTCGGCTCAAACCAGTGGCTGCACTCCTCGCCTGCAAGCGGGCGGGGCGGGGCGGGGCGGAGATTTAGAATTGCGCAGTTTCGGCGGCCGGCGAGGCGGCCTTGGTGTCTGCGACGGAACGCCACACATGACGATTCGCGAGAAGGGACCGGCAAACATTCACGCACGTTTTGATGAGACACCGCAAACCGGCACAATGCGCGTGCCCCCAACGCGCACCCCCCCCACCAGTATTGAAGTAGGGCTTCCTCGCCGGCACCCGCGTGGCCAGCAGCCGCTCCGTCGCGGCGGCGTAGAAAGCGTCTGAGAAGCCAGACATAACCCTGCAAAGGCTCTGAAACTCCTGGGTTTGGGGGGTTTCGGGGGGTTTTTGGAGGTCTTGTTTTGGGTTTGCGGGTTTTTTGGAGGTGTTTAGAGGGCCCTAGAGGGTTTGGATTGCATGTGGAGGCTTGAAAACCCTAAACCCTTGACAGTTTGTTCAGAGCAGTCCGCACAGTTTTTGCAGTTTGTTCCTTCAACAAGCTCCCTCTCATCCCTCACCCAAACCACCCCCAAACCTGCGCCTCTGGGTCCCACACCGCCACCAGAAAGGGCGACAGCCAATTGACCTTTTTTTGGGGGGGGGGGAAGGGGGAATGCGGATTGCGTCAGCATAGTACCTTGGGGTTGCGGCTCCGCCTTTGCCCGGGCCAAGGGTGTTGAGGGCAAACAGCTCCGCGCCCGATCCCAGGGCGAATCCACATGCGGCAGGTCGAGGGTTCCGGCCGCCCCAAAAACATTACGAAGCGCCGCCGCGCGCGGCCGCACCTTGCGCCCCTGGCCGCGCCAAGCGCCGATCGGCACCACCTCGATTGAGTCTGCGAGGCCGGCCACGTAGTCGCGCTGCGCGTTTGTTGACGATTCGGGTTTGGGATTTTTTCGTTGTTGTGGTTGTCTTGGGGTGTTTGACGGGGGCCTTGCCAACCGCAAAAGCAAGCTGGCTGTCCCCAAATCCCCCCAAATACGATCGCCCTCCCCCCCAAAAAACAGTCGCGGCGCGCGCGCGGGCGCGCCTTGAGCTTGACCCAGGATTCGCTGCGCTTGGCGGGCGCGTACGCCGCCCCCTCGCCCTCCAGCCGCTTCAGCATCAGGCCCTCCGCGCCCGCGGCCAGCGCCGCCTCGAAAAACGCGAAGACGCGCGCGCACGCCTCGGACTCCTCGTCCGCCTCGGGGCCCGCCTCGGCATCCGCCTCGGCCTCTGCATCCGCGCCGGCGGGCGCCGCGGCCGCTGCTGCATCGCCGTCGCTGTCGCCGCCGTCCCCTGCCGGCGCGGCCGCGGCACCCCGCGTCCGCCGCTGCGGCTGCAGCCGGCCTTTGGGCCCGCCGTCGTCGTCGCCGCCGCTGCCGCCGCCGCTTGCCAGCTCGTCGCTGCCCTCGGCTGCCGCGGGCTCCCAATCCATGTCGCCGCTGCCGCCCCCCCCTGCTTCCTCCTCCTCCTCCTGCTGCTGCTGCTCCTGCTGCTGCTGCTCTGGCGGCTGCTGCTGCTTCTGCTGCGCGCCGCCACTCTCGCCGCCGGCGCCGCCGCCGCTGCGGGGCACCTCTATCGAAGCAGCCAGCTCAACGCGCCCCGCCGAAAGGCCCGGCAGCGCAGCCGCCAGCTCTGCCCTCCTCTCCCGCAGCGGCAGCGCCAGCAGCGGGCGGCCGCCGGAGCAAAGGCAGTCAAAGGCAAACACGCACACCTCCGTGCCCGCGCCGCCCCCGGCGGCGCCGCCGCCGCGCGGGCGGCTGGACAGCTCCTGAAACGAACGCAGCTCGTAGCCGTGCGCAGGGGCGCCGCAGCCGGCGCCGCCGGCCTCGGGCGCTGCGCCGCCCCCGTGCGCTGCACCCTCGCCGCCGCCGCTGCCACGACTGCTGCTGCCGTGCGCTGCACTCACGCCGCCCTGACCACCGCCGCCGCCGCCGCCGCCGCCGCCGCCGCCGCCGCCGCCGCCCCACCTCACCCCCACAATTTCGGCGTCGATGACCAGAGGCAGCGCCCCCGGCGCCGCCGCGGCGCGCAGCTGCGCGAGCGCGTCGCCGTAGGCGGCGGTGAGGTCCTGGCCCTTGCGGCTGAAGATGCGGCCCTGGTTGCGTTGTTCGTTTTGTTTCGTTTTGTTTCGTTTTGGGGGGCTTGCGTTTTTGGGTGTGCTGGGTTTGAGATGGGATTATCTCGTGAAGCGTGCTTCACCCGCAAAGGCACCGTGCACGTGCAGCAAACACCAAGCTCGGAGGCATTCCCTCCAAACCAAACGCAGGCGCCCTGCAACAAAACAAAAGCGCACCTCCCGCTCAGAAACCAGGTGCATCTGCGCCCTCAGGCCGTCGTACTTGAATTCCGCCAGCGCATCCGCCCCCCGCCCCAGCTTCGCCAGCGCCGGCGCGACCCCCGCCGCGGGCTGGGCCAGCATTGGCTGCACGGGCACGCCCGGCCGCAGCGCGAGGCGAGAGAGGGACCAGGGGCCCGACTCGAGCAGCGCGGCGGCGAGGGCGCCGAGGGAGGGGCAGGTCTGGAAGGCGGCGACTGCGGGGGGGGGGGGGGGGGGGGGGACGGGCGGGGTTGATGTGCGCGTGTGGGGAAAGGGGGGTGACGGTCGAGGTTGCAGCGTTTCACCCACGCCAGACGGGCGTTTGACCGGTCCAGACCTTGGTCAAAGGCTCAAATCTGCTTGACCCGCTTTGGCCGTCGTCGCCAGTCGGGTTTCGACAAAAAAATGACAGATTGCCAAAGCCGCCAAGCAGAAGCCGAGGAGGCCAAAAGACGCCCCCCGCCGCGCCGCAAACCCACCCGCCGCCGCGGCCGCCGCGTCGAGCCGCTTCTTGTCCAGCCGCCCCGTCCAGCCCGGCCCCTCGCGGTGTATCGCCGCGGCGCGGCCGAGGGGCCCCACCACCGAGCGCCAGCCCGCGCCGACGCGGAGGTTGGAGACCAGCGTGCGCACCAGAAACTTGATTTCGACATCCCTGGCGTGTTTGGGTTTTATTGAGGGTTTCGTTTCGTTTTGTTGACCAAAAACCAACAACTTGATTTCGCAGTCCCTGGCGGGTTTGGGTTTGTTGTGTTTTGTCCGGGGATTGTTTTGGGTTTGCTGAGGGTTTTGTTTCATTTTGTGGGGGCTTTTTGTTTCATTTCTGTTTCGTTGTGGGTTTTGTTTTGTCGAGGGATTCGTCGTTGGGGTTTTCGTTGTTTGAGGCGCGGGCGTGCGGCCGGCGTTTGTTTGCTCAAGCTAGGGCTTGAAATGGTGCTGGCCACCCATTGTGTCCCACCAGCAGCAAAGCCCCAGCCCCCTCCAGGCCTGATCAGGCCTCTCCCTTGACGGCCGGTCCCTGTCCTCGATCAACCCCCCCCCCACCTGCACGCGCGCAGCAGCCGCACCACCGCCCCGTGCCGCCGCCCCGCGCTGCCCTCCCCCGACTGCGCAGCCAGCGCCCGCAGCGCCGAAAAAACGCCCGCGAGCGTCAGAGGCGGGGGGGCGAGCAGCGTGGACTGGCTGCGCTTCAGGGCCTGCGCGCGGGCGCGCGGGGGAGGGTGTGCGCGTGGGGGAAGGAGGGTGTGAAACCCCAGGTATGTGCGTTTGGGGGTTGAGAGTCCGTTCGCCTTGCCCTGAGCAACCCAAACCTACAGCTCCCGAGCTTAGAGCTCGAAACCAAACAAAGCTCCCCCAAATAAATGCAAACATACATCCCTTTTACTAGTGCGCACCAGGGCGACGTCCCCCAGGTCTCCGTGCTTCGCATAGAGCGGCCCCATCGCCCCCGGCCGCGCGCCCGCCGCCTCGGCCAGCGCGGCGGAGACGGTGCGGCCGCCCACGTTGAGCTCCGACCCCTCGAATTCCGGTGCGATCTTGCCTGTGAGTTGGGGTTGAAGTTTCGGCGGTTTTGGCGGTTTTTTTTGGCGGTTTTGTATGTCGCGCCAAGTGGCCAGTGGGCAGTGTGTTTTGGAGGCCAGCTCAAAGCTGGGCCCTTTGTCCAGTTGGGCCAACACAATGCGAGGCCCGCCACGGCCGCCCGCCACCACGGCAGGCAAAGCCCCCAAGCACCCCCCCGAGCCCCGCCGCGCACCGCAGGCGAGGAAAGCGGCCGCCTCGAGGTCGCCCGGCGCCAGCGCCATGACGCTGCGGAAAACTGGGTGTGTGAAATGGGATGGGGGTTTAAGGGGCGCGGTTTGGGGGTTTCAGAGCTCACCCCGCAATGATCGATCCAGCTGCTTTTCATGTAAAGGACATTGTATTGCCGCGAATGAAGCCAGCCATGCGTGCGGGGAAGCAAGAGCATCTGCTGGCACGCGGGGGTGTTCAGCCGCTGCCAAGCCCACAACCGCGGGCAGGCGTCCCCAAGCACCAGCCCAAGGGCCGCCCCGCCCACAGTTTGTGAAGGCGGTGTCGATCTGCAGCCGGGACCGGGTGCCGTCCACCGCCGCAAAGGTCAGCGCGAGCGCCAGGTACGGCGCGCGGCCCGCCTCGGCCGCCGCCGCCGGCGCCGCCGCCGCCTCGGCCGCCGCTGCCATCGGCGCCGCCGCCGCCTCGGCCGCAGATGGCCCGGCAGCCGCCGCCGCCGCCGCCGCCGCCGCCGCCGCTGCTGGCGCCTCGCCGGCCGGCGCCCGCGCGCCAGCGCCGGCACCAGTTGCGGCGGCGGCGGGGCCGGCGGCCGCGCCGGCCAGGGGCTGCCACCAGCAGTGGCGGCGCGGGTCGAAGCGGCGTACGTCCATCAGCGGCGCCGCGCGCGCCTCGGGCGAAATCGGCGCGCCGCCGCCGCCGCCGCCGCCGCCGCCGCCTCCTGCGAGAGCCTGTTGCGGCGCCGCCTCCGGCTCCCGTCGCTGCCTCTTGGCCGCAGCCCCGTCGTCGCCGCCGCCGTCGCCGCCGCCATCTGCCAACTGCTGCTGCGCCGCGTCGCCGCCGTCCCGCGCCCCCTGCCGCTGGCCGCCCACTCCGCTCGGCCGCTCTGCCGCCGGCCGCGCTGCTGGCCCCAGCATTGCGGCGATGCTTTGCTGCCGCCGCGCCGCGCGCCGCTCCGGCCGTGCGCCCCGGCCCCGCGGCGCCGCGGCCGCCCCTGCCTCGGGATCGGGCGGGGACTGCGGCTGCGAGGGCGGCTGCGACTGCGATAGCGGCTGTGACTGCGATCCCGGCCGCTCCTGCTCCTGCTGCGACTGAGGCGCGCCCGCGCCGGGGGCGGCGGCCGCAGGCGCGGGTCTGGCGCCGAAAAAGCTGCTGATTCGGAGCTGCCCCGCGGGTGGCCCTGCCTTGGCTTTGGTCGGCGTCTTGCCGCTCCCGCTCCCGCCGCCGCCGCCGCCGCCGCGCGCCCGCTTCGCGCCGCCGCCGCCAGGGCGGGCCACCGCCGCCGTTCCGGCGGCGCCCTCCGCCGCGCCGCGCGCGCCGCCGGCCGCGGCGGCCTGCTGCCGCGCGATCGCCTCGGCCGACGCGAGCACGGCGGCGGCCGGCGCGGCGGGCGCGCCCACCTTCCCGGCCGCCTCCAGATTCGACTGCGCCTGAAAGAACGCTGCCGCTGCGAGCTCCGCGCTGCCCCCCGCGGCCCGCAACAGCCGCCCCGCGTCCGCCGGCGAAAGGCCCGAATCGGCGCCCCCCAGAATGGCCCAGAGCTCGCCCGCCCCCGCCGCCCCGCCGCCGTCCGCGCCGTTCGATGTGGAAGGCCCGGCGGCGGCGGCGGCGGCGGCGGCGGCGGCGGCGGCGGCGGCGGCGGCGGCGGCGGCGGCGGCGGCGGCGGCGGCGACTGCCACAGGGCTGGTTGGGAACGCGGCGCCAGCGGCCGTGCTGGCGCCTGGCCCTGTGTCGCTTTGCTGCCGCGGCGGCAGCCCCTCCTCCTCCTCGTCCTCGTCCTCCTCCGCCTGCTGCTGCTGCTGCTGCTGCTGCTGCTGGTTGTCAAGCTGCTCCCATCCCTGCAGCTCCTCCAATCTCTCGCTGCTACCGCTGCCGCCCTCGCCACCATCACCGCTGCTGCTCCTGCCGCCGCCCCCCCTGGCGCCGCCGCTGGCAACACCACCGCGGCCGTTTCCCAAACCGCCGCTGTCCCCGCGCGCCCGCATGCCGCGCAAAAACGCCTCCTTGGCGGCGCCCTCGTCTATCAGCCCCCGAAAGTGCTTGAGCACGCCCGCGCGCGCCGCGGCGGCCGCCGCGGGCGCGTTTGTCGCGTCGGCGTCGCCGGCGCCGGGGCCGACCGTGGGTACGATGGATTTGGGGCGCAGCGCGCGCACAAAGGCCTGCAGCTCGTCGAAGCTCGAGTGCTCGCTGCGTTTGGGGGTTTGCGGCGGTTTTGTTCGGTTGAGGTTTGGGGGAGGCGCCAGTCGTTTGCACGGTGATTGTGTGTGGGGGAGGGGCGGGGAGGGGGCGCTTGCCGATTGCGGGTCTGGGTGGGTGGGGGGGCTGGCAGTCCGAAGCGCAATCCGATGGTCAGTGGTTGGGCGGCCATGCCACAGTCCAGGTTACACCATAGCCCATAGGGCACAGTGATGCAGCCCAGATCACGCCCACTAGCAGTGTCGGGCCCAATCACTAAGACCAGGCAACCAGGCAATCAGTAAAAGGGGCCGCGCCTGTAGGGCACCAGCATGACGCTGCAGGGGCCCTTTGAGTGCACCCCGTAGGGCCGCCTCTTCATCTCAAACAGCCAGCCGGTGGGGCAGAAGCCAAACACCTGGGGCGCGCGGGGGTGGAGGGGGGGGGGGGGGGGGGGGTTGTTGGGCATGGCGCGCGCGCGTGCGCACATGCGGGAGGGGCGGGCTGTGGAGCCTGCATGCGCGCGCGCGTTTAGCGGCCGGCCACGCAAGCCAGGCAAGGCCCGTGTTTGCCAAGAGCCCAGGGAATGCAGACAACAACACAAGCGAGTCCGAGGCAGCGCGCGCCCGCGCGCGCGCATGCGCACGCCGGCGCACCTCGTCCGCGGCCCAGCGCGTGCGCGCGGCTTCCATGTTCACATAGTTGGGGCGGAAGTAGGGCCACGTCTCACCCAGGGTGCCTTTTCGGGGGTTGGGTTTTGCTCGCGTGGGTGGCGGGAGGGGGGCCGGCGGCTTTCGCAGGTCTGCTTGGTTTTTGGCTGGGTCGGATCGTTTCAACGCAGTGCGCACGCAGCAGCAGCGACGGCCGGTCGGCTGCTGTGCAGGAGGTGCTGGATACGTGGCCGCCCAGGGGGAAAGGCGGCACCACCGCCCGCCTGCCCCGCCTCACCCCACTCCCCGCCTCACCCCATTCCACGACGTGCATCGGCGTCTCCCAGGGGTCGCACGTGAAGCAGCGCCGCAGCAAAGCCTCCGCGGCGGCGGCGTCCGCGTCGCCGCCACCGTCGCCGCTGCAAGCGCCCCCGCCGCCACCGATCCCTTCGCCGCCGCCGTCGCCGTCGGGTGCCGCCGCTGTGGCGACGCCGCCAGCGATGCTCTCGCCGCTGCCGCCGCCAGCCCCGATGCCGCCGGCCGCGGCGCCCGCAGCACCCCCAAACACGTCAAACGCTGCGCGCACGCGAGGGTCTCTAAGGCAGAGCGCTAGCACCTCCCGCTTGCGTGCGGTGACGCACCACCGCAGCCCCGTCGCCGCGGCGACGCGCAGCAGCAGCGGCTCCTTGCCGATGACATAAGTTTGGATTAGGTAAAGCCGCCGGAAGCGGCGGCGCGGGGGCGGGGGGGGCTGCTGGGGGTGCGGCCCGGCGCCAGACGGCGCGTCGGCGCCCGCGCCGCCGCCGCCGCCGGCACCGGTGTTTGGCGGCGGCGCCTCGGCTGGTGCCGCCCCTGCTGCTGCCGCCTCTCCCGCTGCTGCCGCCTCTGCCCCTGCTGCTGTGCCTGCTTCTTCACCAGGGCCTGCCTCTGCGTCTGCCGCCGCGTCCTCGGCCACCATGCGAGCGATCTCCGAGGCGACGCGCGCCACCGCCTCGGACTGGGGCGGAAAGCGGTGCGCGGGCTTGGCGTACGTGGTGTCCTGTTGGGAGGGGAGTTTTTTTTCAAGGGAGAGGGGTTGGAAGGGGGGTCGAGGGTTGTGGGTGCTTGGTTGTTGGTCAACTCCCGAGCGAGGAGGCGCCGGCAGGGGAGCAGCAGGCACGGCGCCCCACAAAGAAGCAGCGGGCAGCGGGCCCCACACTGCGGGCCCTCGACCCCTCAAACTGAACCCTCCGCTGGCGACAAAGGCAGGGAGGCAAACACGCGCAAGCACCCGCCCCCCCCCCCACCAGGAAAACCGCGTCGCAGCCGCGGGCGCGGAGCAGCACCGGGTCTTTCTCCATCGCCGCCGCGGCGTAGCGCATGTCCCCGCAGTGAAGGAAGGCGCGCCCGTCGGGGGGCGGCAGCTCGAACAGGAGCTGCACGGCGCCGGGGCAGTGGCCCGCGTCGGTCAGCGTCACGCGCACGCCTGCGCGCGGTGTTTGTTTTGGGTGACGGGGGGTAGAGGATTGAGGGTCAGGAGAGCCCAGCTCCGGGGGCGCCGCTCACCGCACAACCTCACACAGAACGGCGGGCAGAATTCCAATGTGCAACGGGGCCGCAGCCGCAGAATGGCCCCAACCCCCAACAACAGAAGGCCCGCCTCCCACCCTCTATAACGTGCGTCACCCCCAGCGCCAGCGGCACCAGCCACCGCTCCGCCACGCCGGTGAGGCGTGCCGCGAGCGCCGCCGTGACGGGGCTGCAGTGGATGGGCCCGCCCTCCCAGCCCTCCCCGAGGCCGGCATAGTGATCTGGGAGCGGGGGTTTATGTTCGCCACCACGGCGGGAGAGAGATGCGTGCTTGGTTGTTGGGTTGGAGGCGGCGGGGGCGCGTCGAGGGGGCGGCGAGCGCTCCCGGGGGGACGCTGGGCGCGTGGGCGCGATCGGCTACGGGCCACGGCATGCAGCACGCGACGCCCGGCCTAGGAGCGCGCCTCCTTGCAGGCAGCATGCAAGACCGGGTGCCCCCTGCCAAAAATATAAAACTTCAATCGCCAGCGGCGCCGGCGCCCGCCGCACCGGAGTGGGCGTGCGTGAGAAAGTGCACCGCGCCCGGCGGGGGCCGGCGGAAGCAGTCCACCGCAAATTTTGTGCCCGGGATGAGCTTGGCGCTCAGCTCCTGGCTGGCCATGGCGCCGGCGCCCTCGACGGCGCCGCTCGGGGGCCGTCTCAAGAGGCGCTCAGGGGCGCCCGACCGAGCCGGGGGCGCGCCTGCGGGCGGCCCGTGGCGCGCGCCCCGGCGCCCGCCGGCCGGTGTGCCCCCCGGGGGCCGCCGTGCGCTGCGGGTGGGGGCGGGAGGGGCGGGTAGCAGTTCAGGGCGGGGCGCGGCGCCGGCCGCAAATCCGTACGCAGCGGCGCGCGTGCAGCACGAGTGGCGTGGGCGGCGCCCGCCGGCGGGCGGGGCGCCCCCGCTGCCTGGGATTCACAGATCGAAGCCTGGAAGCCCCCGATCCCTTTGCGCACCCTCGCGGCTTTGTTCGGCCAGCGGGCGAGCGTGAAATGGCTGATCGGGGCCGCGAGCGTCGGCACGGCGTCTGCTTTGCTCGTATCGAGCTGTTTTGGAATTGGGGTCAAAGCCGTCTGCTTTTACGACCGGGTGCGGCCCCCTCTATCGCAACCGGGCGGCCGCCGGGGCGATAGTGTGCGGTGCCGTGCGAACGTGCGCAGCGCGCAAAGCGGGCGGGTCTCCAAGCAAGCAACCTGCCGAGCCCCTGAATGTGAGGGTGCGCACAAGACGTGCCCAACTCCGCAACGATTGTTGTGCGTGGCACAACAGGACGCTGGGGCGACCGCAAGCGGCACTCGTCCGGGTGGCGACGGCGGCGGCGGCGGGCAGAGGACAGCGGCGCTGCGGGCCGCGCCCGCCACAAAGTTTTCTTCGGCACCCCCTCAACAACCCAACGCGCCACACCGCTCGCGTTTTACGGGCTCCCCGGTCGCGATGCCCCAAAAGCCGCTCAAGGCCGCCGGCAAGAAGATTGAGAAGAAGAAGCCGGCCGCCAATCGCCATGGAAAGATGCCGACGACGAAGAAGGGTGCGTGGGAGCAGCGCGCGCGGGCTGGCGGGCCCGGCCGGCGGCGGCGCGCGACGGCGACGGCGACGGCGGCGGCGCCGCCGCCGCGCCAGCACGCGCCTGCCGCCGTCGCCGACGCCCAACTCCCCCCGCTGCCGTTGCGCAACTGCTGTCCAGCCACTGTTACTTGTGCCTGAAGCAAGAAGCAGCAACGCAGGCCAGGCGGCGCGGCACGCCGCCGGTTCGGAGCCGCCGACGCAGCCGGCTGTGCGCGCAGCCCGCGGCACGCCGCCTCCCCCTCTCAATCGGCCGCGGCTCCCCCCCCTTCAAAACAGGCGCGTTCAACATAAAGCCCAAGAACGCGCGGCTGGCAGCGGACTTTAAGGACCAACAGGTCTGTGTGTGTTTGGGTTGGGGAAGCATGGCCCTGGCCCATAGTTGACTTTGGGCCACGCCCCCGTTTGCAGCGCACGCGCCCTTGCTTGCGGCGCGCTGGCGCAAAGCTATGCTTGGCTCCAGGCGGCGTTGGCTCCCAGACAGAGCAGCATACCCTGGTTTGCCAAACGCCGGCACAGCTGGACCCACCCAAACGCCCCCTCCCGACACAAACTCAACCCCCGACCTGCGGCCCCACAGGACCTCACCAAGATGATCAACTCCAAGAACGAGGGCAACATAGCCGCCAAGGCCGAGCAGGCGGGCGGGCACCTCAAGATGGTCAGGGCGCCGCCGGTCCTCGCGCCGGCGGACGCCAAGAAGAAGGCCAAGGCGGCAAAGGGGGGCGGGGGCTGACGAGCGGCGGGCGGCGGCGGGGCTGCGGGATGTTGCCGCGGCCGCCGCTTTCTTTAAGCGCTGTGCGCCGCTGAAACAGTGCGGCGCCGGTTTTCCCAGTTCCTTCCTTGTAACGCTTGCTTGCAATTGGGAGGCATCTGGCGAGTCAGAGGGAGGAGCGGCGTGGTGCGCAGTTCGTACGGTTCGCACGCGACGGCTCATCACCGGGCCCGTCACCCGCCGTCTGCCCTGCTTTGCGACGATCTCTGACCGGTCCAGCGAGTCCGACGCATTCGAAACACATCGCCCAAATCTTTTGCGAACAGCCATGGCGGCAGAGGCGGCCCCAGAGGCCGCGAGGCCCGCCAAGCAGCCGCGTTTGGAGGCAGCAGCGGAGCCCGCTGAGGCGGCCAACGTGATCATACAGTTTCACAGCTCGGATGGCGACGCTACGGGTGGGCCGGGCGCGGGCGCACGCGCCGTCGCACCCCGCCGCCCGCGCCGACGGCGCCGCTGCCGCCCAGCCGCCGCCGCCGCCGCCCGCCGCTGCAGTGCGCGCCGCAGGCGCCCAGCGCCGGCCGCGCCGACCCACCCGCCCGCCTGCTGCCGCTCCCCCAGGCCCGCAGCTGGACGTGCCGCAGGGCGTCACGCCCGCGCAGCTGGAGGCGCTGCTCAACGGGCTGCTGGCCAACGAGGAGAAGCTGCCCTACTCCTTCTACGTGGAGGAGCAGGTGGGTTTTTTTCATGCACGTCGTTTTTCTTCGTTTGAAGGTCGATTGCGCGGAGCAGCAGGTGGAGGGGCTGTGCTTGGCATGTGCTCGTCTTGGCCAGCAAGCCGTGTTGGCAACGGCGGCGCCGTGGCGGTTCAACCCCACATGCAACCGCCTCCCTCAACACACACCCTCTCCCCCCCAAAACAGGAGCTCTCTGGCGAGCTGGGCGCGCACCTGCTAAAGGCGGCCATCTCGGTGGAGCGCGCGCTGAGGATCACATACCTGCCGCAGGCGGTGAGGCCCTGGGGGCTTGCGGCCCTGGGGGGCGTTCTTTCACATGAAGCGCGCAGCGGCGGCGGCGTGCGTGCATTCCCCCCGGCCCACCCCTCCCCCCCACCTTTGACTGCCCTCCATCCCTCACCGCCGCCCCAATCACCCTCCCACCCAAGGTGTTCCGCGTGCGCCCCGTCGCGCGCTGCACCGCGTCGATGCCCGGCCACTCCGAGGCGGTGCTCTCAGTCACCTTCAGCCCCGACGGGCGGCGGCTGGCCAGCGGCAGCGGGGACACGACGGTGCGGCTGTGGGACCTGAACACGCAGCTGCCGCAGGCCGAGTGCAAGGTGGGCTGTTTTGTTTGGGGGAGGAGGGGTGTTGACCGGGGGGCCGGGTGTGTTGAGCGTGGGTGGGGCGTCGAGGGAGGGCTGAGGGCGCTGCCTGTGAAGCCACGCATCGCGAGTGCAGATTGGCGTGGCCCCACCTGTGCTCTGCCGCCCCCTGACTCCCCTTGCGACAGCGCCGGCCCCTCACCTAAACCCCCCTCACCATCCCCCAAAGGGCCACCGCAACTGGGTGCTCGTGGTGGCCTGGTCCCCAGACGCCCAGATCATCGCCAGCGGTGACATGGACGGGACCATACTGCTTTGGGACCCCAAGGACGGGAAGCTGCTGGGAAGCTGCAGCGGGCACAAAAAGTGGATCACGTCGCTGGTGGGAGGGGGCGGGAGGAGGGCGGGGAGGAGGGGTCGTGAGGGGGGGAGGGGCAGAGCAGGGGGAGGGGCGGAGGAGGGGGAGGGGCGGAGAGGGGGGGGGGGCCGGCGGGCAGCCCGTGGCAGCTGGGGAACCGGTCTGACCGCAGTTTGACCGATGCTTGGCCCACGTTTGACTGCGTTTTGTGTCGCTTTGCCGTCCTGGCAACGCACAGGCGCGACCCTAGCTGCGCCGCACATAACTGTCTCGCCCGCCCGCTGCCGCCGCCGCCCACAGGCGTGGGAGCCCGCCCACAAGGCCCTCCCCGCGCGGCGCTTTGTCAGCGGCAGCAAAGACATGACAGTGCGCGTTTGGGACGCGGCCACGCGGCGCTGCCTCTTCAGCATGAGCAGCCACACCATGGTGGGGGGTGGGGATGGGAGAGGGGGCAAAGGGGGAAATATGCCTTCTTCTGAAAACCAATGCGACGGCGCCGCGGGGCCCAGCACGCCAAACCGCCGTTAACAAACGCGTCCGCTCGCCCCCATTTTTTCCCGCCCCCGTGACGCCCCGACTCCCCCCCTCCCCCCCGCCCCCCAAAAACAACACCCCCAGGCCATCACCGCGGTCAAGTGGGGCGGAGAGGGCCTTATCTACTCCGCCAGCCGCGACTGCTCCATAAACGTTTGGGACGCCGCAGACGGCAAGCTGGTCCGCTGCCTAAAGGGCCACGGCCACTGGGTCAACACGCTGGCGCTGAGCAGCGAGGCGGCGCTGCGGACGGGGGGGTTTGACCACCGGGGGAGGGGGCCGGCGGAGCCGGAGGAGGCGCGCGCGGTGGGTTTGGGGGTGTTTGGTTGTGTGGGGGTTTTGCATTTGGGTGGGGGTGTTTGGTTGTTTGGGGGCGTTTGGTTGGGTGGGGGTGTTTGGGTGGGGGTGTTTGGGTGGGGGTGTTTGGGTGGGGTTGTTGCCTGCGGTGGGCCCAACCGTTGCCAAAACCGCTTCCAAACCGTTACCCGGCCGCCACAACAAACCGTGGACGCCGCCCCCCCCCCCCCCCCCCCCCCCCCCCCCCCCCCCCCCCCCCCCCCCCCCCCCCCCCCCCCCCCCCCCCCCCCCCCCCCCCCCCCCCCCCCCCCCCCCCCCCCGCCGCGCCCCAAACCCCCGTCGCCGCGCCTCGCCCCCAAACCCCCCTCCCCGTCCCGCCTCGCCCCCCAGGCGGCCCAGAAGCGCTACGACGAGGCCACCGGCGGCCGCCCCGAGCGCCTCGTCAGCGGCAGCGACGACTTCACCATGTTCCTCTGGCAGCCGTCGACGGGCAAGGCCCACCTGGCGCGGCTGACGGGGCACGTGCAGCTGATTAACCAGGCGCGGATGCGGGGTGTTTCCGCGGGCTTGTGGTGTTGCCCAACGCGCTTCCCCCCCCTCCCCCCCCCCCCCCCCCGGGTCCAACCTTAAAGCCCCCCCTCCTTGCCCCCAAACCCCAAGCCTTTCCAGTCCCAGGCCCCAAACTTAACGCCCTCCCTACCCCCCAATCCCCCTGGCCCCTCACAGGTCTGCTTTAGCCCCGACGGCCGCTGGGTGCTCAGCGCCAGCTTCGACAAATCAGTGAAGCTCTGGGACGGCGCCAGCGGGGCGTTTGTCGCGAGCTTCAGGGGCCACGTGGGCCCGGTGTACCAGGTGGCGTGGTCGAGCGACAGCCGGCTCTTTGTCAGCGGCAGCAAGGACAGCACGCTCAAGGTGGGGTGGGTGGGGTGGGGGTTTGGGGGGGTGTTGGTTGGGTGGGGGGTGGGGGGTGGGGATGAGGGCGGGGCGTGGGGGCGTTGGGGGGGTTTGGGGTGGCCAAGGCTCGCCGCCAAAGGCGAAGGCCGGCCACGGCCGCCAAATCCCCCTCTCCAAAGCCGACTGAATTCACCGTCCCCCTTTCCCCCCCCCCCAATCAAAACCGAAAAACAAAACCCTCCCCCCAAAAAGGTGTGGGACGTGCGCACCCGCAAGCTGATGGTGGACCTGCCAGGCCACGCCGACGAGGTGTTCACCGTCGACTGGAGCCCGGACGGCGCGAGCGTGGCTTCGGGGGGGAAGGACCGGGTGCTCAAGCTGTGGCGGCACTGATGAGGCCCGTTCGGCGCCCCGGGGCCGGCGGCGGCGGCGGCGGGCCGCGGGCCTGTAAAAAGCCGGCGCCCCGTTTGTCAGCTGCTGGGGGCGCAACGGCCAGCACGCGGTAATTGAAAGCCAGCGAAAACCTTTTTCCGCAGCAATTCGCTGCCTTCCTGCGGGGCAGTGGGACCGCGAGCAGCTTCCCGCTCTTTTGTGATCTAGCGGGGGGCGTCTGGGCTTTGCGTTACTTCGCGGCGCATTAAAAGCATTCCACAAAACAACTGACGCGCAGCTAGTCAAGCAGCTGCGCGCGTGCGCGGCGGCCAGCCCCACGCCAGCCCCGCGCCAGGCGCCGACGCTGCTGCGCAGCGGTGGCCCCAGGGCCCGCCGCGGCGCGATGCTGGACCAGCAGGGCCGCGACCCGCTGCTGGCGGTGCTCCGAAAGTGCGCCGTCCAGGACGTGCTGGCGGTGGCGACCACGTGCAAAGGCACGCGCGCCCCGGGCCACTCGGCGCGGCCCGCCTGGCAACGCAAACCACACGCGCCGGCACGCACCCCGCCCGACCGCCCCGCCGACGCCGACGACCGGCGCTCGCACGCTCCCCTCACCTTCCCCGCCCGCAGCCCTGCGCGAGGCCACGTGGGACGACCTCTTCTGGCGCGACCTCGCGCGCGCCAAGTGGGGCGACCAGGTGGTGGAGCTGCGGCAGCAGGCCGCGGCGGCGGCAGGCGCGCGTGCCGGCGGCGCGGGCGCGGGCGCGAGCGGCAGCGGCGCCGGCGGCGGCGGCGGCGCGGCCGCGGCCGCGGGCGGGTGGCGGGCGTTCACCGCGCGGCGCATGAACCTGCGCAGCGTCGTGCGCTCCCCGATGGGCCTGGGGCAGGAGTTATACCCCGACCCCTGGCAGCACATCATCTGCTGCGTGCTGTGCAGGTGCGTGCGCGCCGCGGCGGCAGCAGGGGGCTCCAATTATTGGTCCGGACCGGCGCCTTGCGGGAGTGCCGGGCGGCGAGGCCAACGGCCGTTGCCGGCTGTTGAGACATCGCCGCAAACCGCCTCCTGCGGAAGCCCATCTCTCACCCCCACACCCGCCCCAACCGCCGCCCACCCGTAACCCAACCGCAGCCGCACCTCTGGCGGCGCCATCATCCGCGACACCATAGCCACCTTCTTCCGCCTGCTGCCCACCCCCTCTGCCGTCCTGGACGCGCCCGATGGGGCCATAACCGACCTCATCCGGCCGCTGGGCCTGCAGCCCGTGCGGCTGAAGGTGGGCGGCGGGCCGTGCCCCTTGTTCTGCCGCTTGATCTGCCCTTGGCTGTGTCCTTTGCCCTGCCCCGGTGGGGCTTGCGGGCTGGACTTTCCTCGCTTTGTCGGCGCTCGGGGATTTTTTGTGTTGCAACGTGCGCCCCTCATTGGGCTGGCGGCTGTGCCTGACCCATGAGACCCCCCACTCCCAGCCCCCCCACCCCTCACACACCCCAAATCCGCCTGAAACCCCCAACCCCTTGAACCGCCCCCCCCCCAGGCCGTCAAGTCAATCTCCCGCGATTTCCTGGCCACAGATTGGGAGGAGCCCTCTGAGTTTTGCGGCTGCGGCAAGTTTGTGGCCGACAGCTGGCGCATCTTCTGCAGGGGGGACATCTCTGGCAAAGGTGCGCGTGCAGAACTGTGAAGTTTGCACTGTGAACTGTCGATGAGGGGGTTGCCAGAGGGTCGCTATCTATAGGCAGGGGGCGGCCCGGCACCGCACCCAGCAGCGCGGGGTGACAGGGCGCCGCGGGGTGCTGGGGGCAGCGGGGGCCGGGCGCGTTGACGCTGCCGAATGCCGCGCCTGCAAACGCGGCAGCTGACGCGGCGATCCCCCCTTCGCGACCCCCGCAGGCGTTGAGGACAAAAACCTGCGCGCGTATGTGTCATGGGCCAGGCAGCAGGCGGCTGCCGGCCGAGGCGGCGGGGAGGTGGGAGGTGAGGAGGCGGCCGGCAGCGGATCCGACGGCGAGCGGGAGGGCCCGCGCCGCCGCACGGCCGGGCGCGCGGCCGCCGCGCCAAAGGACGGCGGCGCGCGCGCGGCGCGGGCGGCGCGGCGGGGGGCGGAGGCGGCGGCGGACCCGGCGGCTGTGGCGCGCCGCACGCGGCGCGGCTGCGCGGCGGGTGGGGACGCGGACTCGGGGGCCCGCGCGGCGGGCGGCGCGGGCAAGGGCGAGGGCGAGGGCGAGCGCAAGGGCGAGGGCAAGGGCAAGGGCAAGAGCGATGGCGGCCGCGGGGCAAAGCGGCGGCGCGCGGCCGATGACACTGAGTGCCCCGGCGACCAGCAGCGCCCGCGCGGCGGGCGGGGAGGCGGCAAGCCGGCCCGAGGCGGGGCCGCCGGCGCGCCCGCGCCGCGCGGCGGCGGGGGCGACGGCGCGGCGGCGGCGGCGCAGCGGCCGCGCCGGCGCGGGCATGACTAGGCGCCGCAGGCCATGGCTTGTCGTGGCTTGGGGTTGAGTTTGTAAATCAACGGTGCCGCTTGAGCCATTACGATATGTGCGCAAAGGGAAGGGTGGCGGAGCTCGGCAGCTGCTGGCCGGCTGCCGTCGATCTGAACGGTCAAAGTCAACGCTCGCCCCAGCGACGACCGGGCTGGCATGGGCAGGGTAGGAGGGCGGGCTCCGCGCCCGCGCCGGCGCAACGGCCGGCCAACATACTGGCGGGGCGGCGGGGTTGCCGGCGGCATCTGGGCACGCTCGGCGGCTGAGCGGCGGCAGGAGGGGCGGCGACCTCCCGCGCGATCCCAAGAGGGCGATGGCGCCTGCTGCGTATTCTAATTGCATTGCGGGCGGGATTGGGCGCGCCTATAATCATGAAGGCGCGTCGCGCCCACGTGAGGATCTTGCTGGGCGTGCTCCTGGCAGCCGCAGCCGGGGCAGCGCTCGATCCCTCGGCCCATCTGGTCGCTCGCGATCCCGAGGACGGCGCCTTCGAAGTGGAGCGGCTGCCGGGGTTTGACGGCGAGCTGCCGGCGCGCCACCGAGCGGGGTGCGCGTCGCCGCGCGTGCGCTCCGCCGCACGCGCCGTTGCCGCTCCCGCTGCGCTGCAGGCACACCGCCGCATGCTGCTGCTCCCAGCGGCTGCGCAGCCTCTGGTCATTTCCATCAATGCGCAGAGTCCGCTTTTCCCCGCGACGGCGGCGGCAGCAGCACCAGCCGCCGTGCCGCCTCCCACCGCCGCGCCCGGCACCCGCCCTCCCCAAACCCCCAAACCCGCGCCCGCCCCCAGTTACGTCACCGTGTCACCCGATGACGGGCGGCGGTTGTATTACTACCTCGCCGGCTCCGAGTCACCCACTGCTGAGTCAGACCCGCTGATCGTGTGGCTGACCGGCGGCCCCGGCTGCAGCAGCCTGGACGCCTTCACATACGAACACGGCCCCTTCAGCTTCCACCTCCCAGACGGTGCGCGGCGCTCGAGTGCTTTGAGGCCGTTGCGCTGCAGTTTTTGGGCGCGCCTGCGGGCGCGCGCGCCGGCGCTTGGGGGGGGAGGGAGCGAGCCGCGGGGGGAGGGGCTTCAAGGGCGGGACGGGAGCAAAGGGGGCATGAAGCAGCGGGGGGACGCAGGCGGCGCAATTGCACGCGCAGAAGGGAAGTGCCCCCAACGCCGTACCCCGCCCCCGCGCAGATGCCAATGGCGGCGCGCGCCGCGCCGCCGGCGGCGTGGAGCTGTCTGTCAACCCTCATTCCTGGTCAAAGGCGGCGCATGTGCTGTACGTCGACTCGCCAGCTGGCACTGGAATGTCCTACTCAACAGGGCCAGAGGTGGGGGTGGGGGCGCGGCGCCGGCAAACGATTCTTGCGTGCGGTTTTCTGCTTTTATCCTGGGCAGCTGCCGACCTTTGGGCGCAGCAGAGACGACAGGGCAGAAGAAGACCCAAGGTCGCCCCACTCGCGCCGCCCATCGACAGCCCCCCAAAACAAACCACAAACAAAACAGAGTCCGTCTACCGCACCGACGACGGCCCCCCTTTAACGAAACACCGACAAAAGCAACCGCTCATAAAACAACACCAACCAACTGCAAACAAACCACAAACAAACAACAGTCTGTGTACCGCACCGACGACGACCAGACCGCCGACGACCTGCTGGCGCTGGTTCTGGGCGTGCTGAGGGACGCGCCAGACATGCGGCACCGGGACGTGGTGGTCGCGGGTGGGTGGGGTGGGGGCGCGGTCTTCCTTTTTTTTTTTTCGACGGGAGGGGGGCCTGCGGCGTTTGCAACAACTGCAAAGGGCCCGGCTCGGGGTTGCAAACGAATGGCAGCGCCCTGCCGGTTGCGGTCGCGGCCTTTCTTTCCGCGCGCGCCGACGCCACGCCCCTCCCCTCCTCTCCCTCCCCAAAACAAACAACGCCAGGCGAGTCCTATGGCGGCGTGTACGTGCCAATGCTCGCAGACCGGATCCTGAGGCACAACGAAAGGTTGGCGGCAGAGGGGTCCGAGGCGGCGGCGCGGGAGGGGGCGCCCGCTCGCGCCGGCCAGCAGCGGCGGCGGCGGCTGCAGCGCGCAGAAGACGGTGGCGAGAGCAGCAGCGACGGCGGCGGCAGCGGCAGCGGCAGCGGTGGGAGCGGCAGCAGCATTGGCGGCAGCAGCGGCAGCAGTGGCGATAGCAACAGCGGCACCGTCGCCCACCCCCGCCGCATGATCCGGCTGGCGGGTTATGTCATCGGCAACGGCGTCACCGACGACGAGGTCGACGGAAACAGCCAGGTGGGGGCTTTAGTGTTTGGGGGTTTAGGGTTTGGGGTTTAGGGTTTGGGGTTTAGGGTAAGCGCGGCCGCGAGCGGAGCCCCTTTTTGCGGCGCCGCGCTGTCGAGGCCGGTTTGCAGAAAGCGTTTGGGGGGCGCCGGCGCCCCCCGGCACGCCCCCGCCAAATCGCCCCTAGCTCTCCCCCACCACAACCCGTTCGCGCCGCCGCCGCCGCCGCAACAAATCGCCAACGCCCCCGGCCGGAACAACGCCCCTCCCCTCCCCAAAGGTGCCGTTTGCCTTTGGCGCGGGCCTGCTGGACGACGCCACCCTGGCATTCGTGGCCTCTGCCTGCGGCGGCGCCTACTGGAACGCCAGCCGGGGCGGAAAGTGCTGGGAGGCGCTGGACCTGGTTGACTCTGCAATTGGAGACGTCAACGTGCGCGCGGGCCTGCGGCTTTGTGTGAATTTGGGGGCTTTGGCCGTGCTTTGGGGCTTTGATTTTGAGGGCTGGGAGGCGCTGGATCTGGTTGACTCTGCAATTGGAGACGCCAACGTGCGCGCGGGGCTGCGGTCTTGATCGTTGCATTGTTTTGTTTTGGGGCGTTGGTTTGGGGGGTGTGATGGCTTTGTGAGGCATCGGGGCTTGGGGCTCGAAGGTTGAAGTTTTGGAGCGGGGTCGCCCGGCGGCGGCCGCAGGGGCGGCAGCCTTTCTGTCCTGGGCTGGCGTCACCACCACCAATCTTAACAGCTGTTGCCACTGATCCGCAAACCGAACACCCGCCCGCTCCCCTCACCCCCAAATCGAACCGCAGCCCTATGATCTGCTTTCCCCCTGCTACTTCCCCCACCGCCTCTCGGCGCTATCCACCGCCGCCGGCGAAGAAGCCCCGCCCGCGTCGCGCCGCGCGTGGCCGTGGGCGGCGCGCTTTGAGAGGGGCGCGTCCGTCCGAAATTGGTGGGGCGCCTTTGGCGCCGCGGCCGGCGGCGGCGGCGGGGTCGACGGCGGCGGCGCGTTCGAGTCTGGCTCGGGCGGCGCGTCAGGCGGCGCCGGCGGCGCGGCCGGCGCCGGCGGGGCGCAGCCGGGCCCGCGGCTGGGGCACACCGTGCCATGCGCAGACCGACGCGCGGCGCTGGCATACTACAACGACGGGTCCGTGCGGCGCGCCATCCACGCGGCGCCGAAAAACGTGGCCGGCAGGTGGGCGGTTTGATGAGAGGGGCCTGTTTCGGTGTTTGCCCAGCGGCGCGGCTGGGTCTGGCTGGGCCCCTGGCAGAGTCCCAGGCCACAGGAGTGTGCAGGGAGCGGCCTGGACGCAAGCCACGCACCCCAGAGCAGAGACCCCACCATACCAATGACAAACAAGGGGTTCAACCCTCAACCCCCAAACCCTGAACCCTGAACCCTCAACCCAAAACCTGGCAGGTGGGAGCCCTGCAGCGACGTCCTTGACTACACCCACACCGCCGGCAGCATGATCCCGCTGCACCGCCGCCTGCTGGCCGCGGGGCTGAGGGCGCTCGTGTTCAGCGGCACGCAGGCGAGCTCCTTTGGGGGGGGGGGGTGGGGCGCTGGGGATTTGGGGGTCTGGGGCGCTGGGGATTTGGGGGTCTGGGGCGCTGGGGATCTGGGGGTCTGGGGTTGGCAGGCCCGCGCTTTAAGGTTGCAGCTTGCCGGACCTCAACAAAGTAAAGAGCGGGGCAGGCCTCCGGCCTCTGTGGGGGTAGACCTGGCAACCAACCCTCAGAGAACCCCCAGAACCATGGAAATCCAAACCTCCAACCGTTTGCTACCCCCCCCTCCCCTCCCCCCCAAAACCAGGACTACGTCGTGCCCTTCACCGGCACCCGCGACTGGACGGCCGCACTCGGACTGCCCATTGAGTTCCCCTGGCGGCCCTGGAAGCTGGGCGGTCAGGTGGCCGGCCACGCGGTGCGGTACCGATCGGAGGGCCAGGGGCCCCTCACCTTTGCAACGGTGATGGGCGCGGGACACATGGTGCCGGCAGGTGGGCGGGCGGAGGCGCGCGCGCGGGCTCGCACCGCTTTTGGGCGCAGCGGCGCGGGCTCTGCGCGGCTTCACCGCGCGCCACTTTCGGCGCGCCGGCTGCCGTGGCGAGTGCTTTGGCGGCCTTTTGTCAGGGTTTTAGGGTTTGGGGTTTGGGAGCAGGCACGCACCCCTGAAACGGCACACCTGAAAAAAAGCCCACTCCTTCCTTCCATGGCAAATCAATGCGCAGGGCGGCCAGAGGCTGCGCTGGCGCTGCTTCAGGACTGGCTGGACCGCAGGCTGTGAGGCGAATCACATAAGGCCCTAGGCCAGGCGATCTGATCCTGATCTGAGCACCGAGATGATATTGAGGGAGCGGCGAGCCCGGCTGTTTGCCTTCCTAGTGCCCCCAAATCCACCAACCCCCACAACGCAAGCGTCCCTGCTGCAACATAGGGACTGCACTGCAAAGCCGCGCCGCGCAGCGCTGCGCGGCGCCCAGTGCATGCGCGAGGCGCGGCGCCGGCCCCCAACTGCCGAGTGTCTGGGGCCGCTTCCTATTCTGCGTGCAACCTCGAGCTGGCTCGCATGGGGCGGCGGGTGCTTCATGCAGCACTTGGGCCGGGGCTGCGACCCCTGAACAGAGAACCGTTACAGCCGCACGAAATGGATGACACTAGTAGGCAGGGCAGGGCCGTTGCGGCGCGGTCGACGGTTCCGTGGAGCCGGCCGGTCGGCGCGCCTTGGGTGAGGCCGCTGCCGGCGATTGGGCCGGCGGCACGGGAAGGCCCCCCAAAAATCGCGCGCCGGCGGCAGCGGCGGCGAGCTGCGCCGTGCCGCCGCCGACGATTGCGCCGCAACCGAGCGGCGGCGGCCTGGGGGGCCGAGTATGAGACGCGGTCTGCAGTTTCCGTCGGGGGTGCTGTTGCAGGGCTGCCGGGCTTGTAGCTTCGTGCGTTGTGAAGGCGGGGGCGCCTCAAAGTGATTGTGTGTGGGTGCCATGTTGGTTGTGGAATGGCAGCGCTAACGAATGGGGGGTGTTTCGTGTGCAGTGGCAGTTCCTTGGGGGTGGCCCGAGCGCCGCCGGCGGGCGCGCTTGCTCACGCGTGCCCTTGGCCACGCAACGCCGCTCAAACCGATTTTCAAATCCTGCCTAAGCGCGGCCGAAGCCAGCGCGCCGAGAGCCGTGCTTGCGGGGCGGCGCGCTGCGCGACGCAACACTTGAAAGGGGGGCCGCAGGTGGGGGCTGGAGGGCGCCAGCTTTGTGAGTGGGGCTTGCAAGCTAGGCTCAGGGGAAATGGGTGGATTGGGGGGGGGGATGTTCGGTGTGCGCCAAACCCAACGCCCGTATTCGGATCTTTTGGGGAAACCCTCCCTGCGCGCCGGCCGCGCCAAACACAACGCCAAACGCAGCAGCGCACAGCGCGAGGCGCAGGCTGCGGAACGCATGGCCGCCCGCGCGTCGCGCGTCAAGCGCGCCGCCGCCGCCGCCGCGGCACGATGGGCGCGCCGCCCGCGGCGCACAGCGTGAGGTTTTGCCAGGTGTCCAGCTCACCGCGCCCGGCGGCGGGGCCGGGGGCGATGCGGCGGAGGATGACGGCCAGCAGCACCTGGAGCTCGATGAGGGCAAAGTACCTGGCGGTTTTGGGCGGTTTTGGGCGGTTTTGGGCGGTTTTGGGCGGCTTTGGGCGGTTGGTTTGGGGGGGGGGGCGGGTTCTTGGTGTTATTTGGTGGTTTTGGCGGAGCGCTGGCGTTGGGGCGGGCAGCTCTGCAAGCAACACACAAGCGCGCACGGCTGCTGCGAGCCAACAGCGCACTCACTTGCCGATGCAGGCCCTGGGTCCAACAGTGAAGGGCCTGCGGATGGCGCGGCGCGGAGTGGTAAGAAAAAGAGCGTTGCATGCCGGAAGGCGTATTGGCAGGCAGTGGGGGCCAGCCGGCAGGGCGTGGTCGCATGTCTGTTGACACCCGTCAATCCCCCAAAGCCTGCAGTTGGCGAAACTGCCGGCGCCCAAAAACAATGGGCACCCTCCTCCCCCTCCCGCCGAATGGCTGCAAAGGCTCGGCTCACATGAACGCCTTGTCAGCGTGCGGCGCCATGGTGGGGGCGTTGGCCGGCAGCCAACGCTCCGGCAGCCACCTGCGCCCGCAGCGGCACGCGCAGCAAGGGGTGGGGTGGGCATGGGTTGGTGGCGGTTTGGGCAGCTACCCTGCGCGAAGCGCTTTCGGCAGCCGAACAGGGTTTGCGTCTGCCACCCGCGACGCGTGGCGCAAGGGGGTGGACACGCACACAACAGCACACACGCAGCGCAACACAAAACCCAGAGCCGGGCGCACTCGTCAGGGCGCGGCCAGTAGTCCTCGTGCCGCTGCATGCCGTAGAGCGAGACCACAACGCGCGTGCCCGCGGGGATGGCGTGGCCGCGGATGGTAACGTCCTGGGGGCGGTTTTATTCCGGTTGTTGTTGGGGCGGTTTTGTTTGGTGGGGCGGTTTTGTTTGGGCGGGGCAGTTTTCTTAGGGTGGGGCGGTTTTGTTTGGGGTGGGGCGGGCTGCTGGCAGCGGCTTCCTTTGCGCGGGCCCCAAAGTCCCAAACCCAGCCTCCAGCGGCCCAAGCCCCAACCCCAGGCCCCAGAGGCCCCAACGGCCCAAGCCCCCAGCGACCCCGGCCCCGACCTGGGCGCATCGCCGGCTGACGGAGGGCGCGGCAGGAAACATTCTCAGCGTCTCGTTGGCCACGCCGGCCAGCAGCTTCATGCGGCCGTAGTCCTCAGACGAAAGGGAGTCTGGGGGTTGGGGAGATGGGGGTGCGGGTGGGGGGTTGTTGGGGGGTTTGAGAGGTCGGGGTTTGGGGGTTTGGGGGCTTGGGGTCTGGAGGGGTCGGCGAGTTGAGGCGGGTGGGAACTCGGTTTGGGGCACACCCCACGTCCCACCCGCCGCCCCCACCCACCCGAGGGCGCGTCCCCCATTATCGAGTCCACCTCCTCAAGGCACGCCTCCAGCACCTCGGGGTGGCGGGACAGCTGGTAGAGGGCAAAGCACTGCAAATGGGGAGGGGTGGGAGAGGGGTTTTGTTTGGACGGCTGGCAGAGGGCAAAGCACTGCAGGAGTGGCAGTTGTTTGACTGTTTGTTATGGAGTGTCTTTCGCAACGCAGTTCCACGAAAGTCAAGGAATCCCCCGGCGGCGCTGGAAAGGGGCGCAATTAAAAGCCTGCGCCCGCTGACGCGCGCGCACCAGGGTGGTTGCCGTTGTGTCTGAGCCAGCAAAGAAAAACGTCTGCGGGGGGGATTCATTTTGCGCGGGGCTTTTGTTTTGCGCGGGCTTTTCCGGTCAAGCGGGTGCGGCGGCCAGGCCAGGTAGAGCCCACCCCGCCCCACTCCGCTCGCCATGCCTCGCCCAACGCCCCCACTCCCCCGTGCCCCGCTCCCTCCCCTCTTGCCTGCAGCTGGTCCCTCATCTGTTTGTCAGTGACCATCCCATTCCCCGCCTGCTGCGCCCGCAGCATGTGGGACAGGAGGGAGTTGTCGCCGGGGCTTATGCCCCTGGAGCGGCGGACCTTTTTGTTGTTTGGGGGGGGGGGGGACTTGGGAATCAAGCGGGGCGTCCGTTGTTTCTTTTGCCTAGCGCCCTGGTAGCTCGAAAGCCCCTACGCAGAGCCAGCTACTAAACCTCCCCATTACTAATCTCCCTATCCCCCATTTCCGTTACTAACCTCCACCATGCGCTCGATGACGTCGTCCAGCAGCCGGATGCTCCGGTGGTAGCCCTGGGGACGGGGGGGGTCAGGCTTTGTGTTTTGCGGCGCGGCGGCTCGCCTTCACCCCCCGGTTTCACCAAGCCATTAGGGCAGGGCGGGCGGGTTGCGAGCCAGGCCCAAAGGCGGGGCATCTCTCCAAGGTCAAATGGGCGGGTCACAAATTTGCGAGCCAGGCCGGACATTTGGTTGGCGGGTGGAATGGCCGAACGGGGGCCGATCGGCCCCACCCAAGGCACCCAAATTACAGCGCAAAGGCACCAGCCCCCCTCGAAAGCATCAGGGCCCACCTCTATGCCCGGAATGTTGGCCTCCGGCTCCAGGGGGCGGGCCAGCAGCATGAAGGCCGGCAGCAGGAGGGCGTCCTTGGAGGGGGCGGTTTTTGGGGGGTGGGGTTGGTTTGGGGGGGGGGCGGCGGCTGTTTGGGGGCTCCGAGCGGGGCGTGCGCCCGGCGTTTGAAGCGATTTTGAACTGCAAACTACGACTCAACGGGGCAAGGACCGGCCGCTGGGCTGGCCGCGAAAGGCAGACAGCAGTGCATCCGCCGAATGTGCATTTCTTTGGTGTGAAACCAAAGCAGCACTGCAATTCGCACCACTGAAAGCAGACGGTGCCGCAAGGCAAACCCGGATTTGGCAAACCCACCCCCCAAGACCCACGAAAACTGATATGACGTCCACAAAGCCGTCCCCAATGGCGCCCTCTGATGGGGAGCCGCGCCCCGCCGCCGCCTCGCCCCGCGCCTCGGCGGCGGCAAACTTGACGCCCTGCGGGGGGAGGCAGGGGGGTGCCAGCTTTGCGAGGCGGCCGCTGTGCCGGCTTTGCGGGGCGGCCGTTCGGGCCGGCTGGCCGGGGTAAAGCTGCTCAAAAATCGAAACAGGGCGCAAGCGCCGAGGCGGCCGGCATCTGGGCGTTGGTTTGGGCCGCTGCAACCCTCGGCCCCAAAAGGAAAAAACCCCGAGTCCCCCTGAACCCCCGCCCCCAAAACCCCAAAACCCCCGGAAACCCCCGGAAACCCCCGGCCCGCCTGGAAGTCGTGCCCAAAGCCGGCGCGGCCGATGACGTCCAGGGTGGCGCGCCGGCAGAGGCGCTCGATATCTGCCGGGGGGCGGTTTTTGGGGCGGGCGTGGGGGGCTTTCGGGCAGCAAACTGAAAACCGCGTGAGGAGCCCTGCTGCCGGTATCCTGCCCGTTGTGCAACACAGCAAGCCCGCAAGCACACAACCACGGGAGCCCACCGTACTCGCGGCCGTCCATGAGCTCCAGGACATCCGCCACCTCCTCCCCCACCTGGTTTGGGGTTTGGCAATGCAGAGGGGGAGATTAGTAAGCGGGAGGGGAGGTTAGTAAAGGGGAGGGGTGGTCATTGGTAATGCGCAGGGCCAGTTGGGCTATAAAGGCCAGGGTGAGGCGGGGCTTTTCTTCTGCAACAAACATCAAGATCAACATCAACAAATCTGCGGAACGTGTAACAAACAGACAAACAAGCACCTTTGCAAAGTCCGGCGCGAAGCCTTTGACCGCCGCCGCCACGAACGCGGGTATCAGCAGCTCCCGCATGCCGTCGTGCAGCGCGGCGTCCGCGGTGGCGACGAGGCCGTCCCCGAGCCACGCGTGGATGCGCTGCATGCCGTCGCCCTTGGTGAAGCAGTCCGAGTCGCGGCAGACCAGGGCCACGTCGTCGGGGTGGCGGAGGGCCACGTTCTGGGGGCGGGGCGGGGGCGGGGGCGGCGGCGGGGGCAGTCCGGGGGGGGGGGGAGGTTGCTGGGCCTGCGGGCAGGGTTTTCTGGGTCTGGAGGGCCCCGGGGCGGTCGCTTTTCGCTCCGCTTTTCGCTCCGCTGCCGGCCGGGCAGCCACGCGGCGCGCCTGCCCCGCATGCGGCGCCATGCGCGCTGCCGCGGCGCGCCATGCGCCCATGCGCCCATGCGCCCATGCGCCCATGCGCCATGCACTCCCCCCCCCCCCAGCTCACCCGCGGGCCCTGGAACCAAAACGCGTCCACTTTGAGGTCCCTGGACGCCTGCAGCACCTGCTTGTACATGACCGTCCAATCCACCTTGCCGGAAAACACGGGCAGCGTCGGCGTGGGGGGCGCATCGGGCGCCGCGGACGCGGCGGCCGACGCGGCGGGCGGCGGCGGCGCGCGGCGGGCGCCGGGGCGCGGTGCGGGGGCGCGCAGCGGCGGGCGGCGCCGCTGCTGCGGCACCACGAGTTCCGCGGCGCCGAGCCCCTGGCGTAGCTGCATGGTTTCGCTTCTGCCCGCGGGAGCCCGCGGGACGGGGGGCTCGAGATCAGTGTCGAGTGCACTTGTCGCGAAAGCAAAGCCCGTCTGTGCGGGCCCGCTGCCTCCAAGCAACGTTGACGGGTGCTTCGGGCTGCGCGCAACAAGGATCTCTTTGGTGTGCCCGCGGCGGCCGCGGCAGTGCGGTTTTCAGGGAGTCTCAGCCCGCCACCGCCGGCGGTGCGGATGACATGCTGCGCGCGCCCCTTGTGCGCCCACACCGCCGGGCAGCCCGCGATACCTGTGCAGTGGCTACGCTGCGCGCGCTTCACACAACGGAGTGGATTTCCTAATTCGGTGGCGGTCAGGCAACCGCCCCAGCAGGAGTTTGACCAACTCTTTGCGAATGATTGACCTTCGGGCATGGCTCCGCTGTCTGCACGCAGCGTCACCGTCAGCAAAGGTTCGGGTTGCTGCTCCGCCCCACCATTGTATAGAGCCCGCTTTAAGGGGTGGCAAGCAATGGTGCGTCGCGGCCGCGATCGCAAGCGTCCGCGGAACGGGGGCTTTGTTGCGCAGCCGCTGCAGGCGCGCTGCGCGCCTGCCGTGGGCGCAGCTTCCCATCGATCATCAGGGCAGGCCTGGAGTTTCTGGTGAATGCCGCAGTCTTCGCAGTGCCATGCGGCAGGTTCGGCCGAGAGACTCGCCGCGCCGGCGGGGCGGTACGTGCTCCCCAAGCCTGGCTGCACGCACCGCCCCGGCCCAGGCTTATCACAGCCTCCTACCGATCGCTCTGTGTTGCGCAGCCTCGAGCGCCCGTGTCACCCGCGGACCGTCGCGGCCGCGGTCGCGGGCAGGTCGCGGGTGACAACCTCCTGTTGGGCAAACGAGCCGACCCTTGCACTGAAACGCCGGACTCACCGGGGGATCTCGAGTTCTCGACTCTCGCGCGGACCTCTCGGGACGTGCCGCGCGAAGGAGGGGCTCTGCACTCCTCGTATTGCAGTGTATTGCAGCTCTCCGCAGGCCTGAGCTCCCTGCCAGCCATGGCCGCTGGCCGGTCAGCGGCTTGGACCGTCGCGGCGCTGGCGCTGGCACTCGCGCTGGCCGGTGCGCGACGCCGGCCGCGGCGGGGGCATGTGCGCGGCGCCTGCAGCGCGCAATGGGCGTTGCGCTGTGTGAAGCCACGCACGGGAGCAGCCGGGCGCACCCGGCCACCTGGGCGGCGGACGTCAGGCGGCGCTGTCCGCCGTGCCGCGCCGTCCGCCGCCACCTCAGCGCCGGCGCGGCCACGCCTGCCCCTGGCGGAATAGCGGCGCACCAAACCACGACTAAGCAGGACGGTTTGGCGCTGGCGGCCCGCCCCATCGCCCTCGTTACGATGCACGCCGCAGGGCCCGTGCGCGCCGAGGCCCCCGCCTTTAGGCCGGCCTCCCTCGGCCTCCCGCGCCCGCCGGACGGCGGCTGCGGCGGCCTGGATGGTTGCGACACCCAAGCAAACGCGCAGTTCTCGTCCAACCCCATCACCTTGTGAGTATGCCGATAGCTTGGCTCAGCGGGGGGCTAGAGCGCATTTGGCTGCCCTCATTTGAGCCCCGCGAAGGGCTGAAAGCCCAGAAGCTGCATACCGTAGCAAGCCTTCCAAATCATCCGCCCTAACAAAACCAACAGCTACTCCAACTTTTACAACCCCGTCAAGCCGGAGGTCGGGGGCAAGCGCACCTTCACACTGGTAGGTCTGACACCGGCCTGCTGCGTTGTGGGGACGGGTGCGTCGCGCTGCCGCGGTCGGAGCTTCAAAATACCTTGGTCGCTGCAGCCGCAGGTGCTGGGGGTGCCAGAAAACCACACGGCTGCCGAATAATCCCCCCTAAAACAACTCACCCGCGCGCCGCAGTACATTGCCAACATCGGCGATGAGCCCATAGCCAAGGTGGGCGGCGCGCGGCGTCCCCGCTCGCTCCGTTTGCCGCTCACGCGCGCACGCCCCAGCGGCCGGCGCGCGCCCAACTTGCGCCCCGGCCGCACGCGCGCCCCCAAGCCGGGGCGTCCCGGTGCCCGGGCCAATCGCACACGCCCAAAGCTGCGCTCGGCCTTCTAACGCCATACACCCCTTTGAACAAAACAGGGCGTGGTGGTGTCCCTTTGGGCCAACAGGACGGAGAGCGTCAGCTGCCGCCAGGCCGCTGATGCGGACGCGGAATACAAGCTGCCGCAGATAGCGCCCTTTGTGACCTACACCCTCAAATTCAAGGTGCCTTACTCATCTGAGCTGGCGCCCAATGCAACAGCCATGATGCGCGTGTTCGTCGACTCGACGTGAGCAACCCCTGCGCTGGCTGGTGGAGGGGGCAACTGAGTCACTGCGGCCTGCCTGGGTGGGGTCTGTGCTTGTCGTGCGCCTGCGCCGAGCGCTGCCAAAAAACGCAGATGCGTCACGCACGCGCGCACGCGCGCGCATCAACACAGCAGCAAGACGAGCACGCCAACCCCGCCAACGCAAAACGGCGCGCGCGCGCCCGCAGCTGCGAGGCCTTCAACGGCTCCAGCACCGAAAACCAGTATGCCATCTCCGCAACAGTAGTTGCCAAGGGCACTGAATACTTTGATGTGAAGCCCACTCCCGCCGCGCCGCAGCAGTATCCCTATGGTGAGGTGCCCCCCTTGTGCGGGGCTGTTTTCCATACGTTGCCAAACAACAGAAAGGCTGCAGGATGCTGCTGCAACATGCCAGCGCGCCGCCGCGCGGCGGCGGGGAGCACCGCAGGCCGCCGTGCCCACGCGCCCGCAACCGCCGGCCCCCAAACCGACGCAGGTTACGAATACACACCCATCGCCGCCGACCAGACGCCCCCGGTGCCCGCCGCGGGCTCGGCCTTCTCTATCAAGCTGGGCTTCCAAAACCTGGGTGCGCCCGCTGTTGTTGACTCGCCCCCACGGTTTGGAGCCCATGCTCCCCGTACTTTGGCCTGCCCGGAGGCTCGGCGCGCCAACCCACCCCCAGGCGCCGGCGAGAATGATTGCTGCTGGCCGATTTCGGCAAATGGGGGCTGCCGCCTGCCGGCCCACAACCCAACACAACCCAAACCGCCCACAAACAGGCACCGCGCCCTCGCCCAAGGGCCTGGTGGCGCATGTGTTTTCCGACTATCCTCCAAGGTTGGACCCCTGCAACACCACGGGCAGCGTGGCCGTTGAGCTGCCCAAGATCGGGCCCGGCAAGACCAAGACGTGAGCCCGCGCGATGCTGGGCATCTGAGATTGTGTTGAAGCTTCCAACACCCCGGTTGCTGCTGGCAGCTTGCAGCCATGCGCGCTCACGTGCCCCCACGTCGTGGCCTTGGCGACGCAGCAGCCCTTACATGAATAAAACCGGGCACCGGGCTGCAACTTAATCGCCCCGCCCCCAGCCAATCCCCATCCCCAAAACCCTACCCCAAAACAGCGTCGCGGTCGAGGGCCTGGTGGCGCCCAAAGCGCCGTACGGTTTTGTCACCGTTTTGGTGGGCGCAAAATGCGGGACCGGCGAACCCAGCGGCTTTGGACTTTACTACTACGGTTGGTTGGAGGGGGGAGGGAAGTAAGGGTGCCACCCTGCAGTGCACTGCTGTTGTGGTATTTTCGCTGCAGTAACCCCTCCCTCACCACCTTCCCCGGGCGCGAAGTAGCTGCGAGCGCTGCCGTGCCGTTGCGGGTTCCGGTGCTCCGTGTCGCCGCCGCCCGCGCAAAAGCGCCGCGGGCGGGCGGCCCTGGCCAGCCGCCAAGCCAACCTCCCGCACCTCCACCACCCAAAGTCCCAACCCCCAAAACCCTGTCGTTGGCAGGCATCTCCCCCTCGGCAAGCGCCGTCTTTGGCGGCGTGCAGGTCAAGAACCAATTCGGGCTGACGGTCAAGACCGCCCCCAAGGCGCCCAAAGCCAACGACACGATGACAGTCAAGGTCAAGGTGAGGGGTGGGGGGGGGGAGCAGTCGTGCACGCGCAGGCCTTGCGAGACCCTGCGAGGCTAGGGATGGAAGGCATGAAGGCGCGAGGGCCGGGAGTTGGCTGTGGCGCGGTGTGGTGGGGCCGGCCCGAGCCGCCGGCAGGCGCGGAGGCGAGTTGGTTTGGACTCAAGATGCCCTCCTCCTTCCCTTCAGGAAAGCGGTCAATGTCGTGAACCGCACCCCCCACGCAACGATCCCCAAACACAAACAGTTTCTCAACCGTGGCACTGCCGAGGGCGCAATCGGCAAGGTCGGGCTTTGGATCAAGCCTGCTGCCGACTGGAACCCCGCGCGCTACGGCGGCTATAAGGGCAGCACCGTCTGCGATTACCAGGGCCTCGCTGCCTCGGCTGACTTTTCCGACATGGTCGTCAAGCCCGGCAAGTCAAAGACGGTGACCATCAAAGACGTGCCCGTGCCGGGGCCGCCCGGCTGGTGGCAGGTGTCTGCGCTGGCGGACATCAACTGCACGCTGCCCTCGAGCGCCGCGGTTGTCCGCATCGCCCCGTACACCGCGTTTGAGACCATCTGACGAGCCCCCACCGCAGTGGCGGCCCGAAAAGCGCCCGCCGCGCTGCCCTCGAGGGCCTGCACGTGCACCAAGCCACACCGTCCACGCCGTTGATCCGCGCCTTTCACGCATCCTGCGCTGGCTGATACCAGTCATTCACCCCGCCGCACTCGGCGATTCAGTTGCGCACACGCAGGCCCCGTTGTTTGTGCAGCCCTAATGCAAAGCCGATTCGTGCTGTGGCATTAAAACAGCGGCGGCGTTCCCCAAAAATTGATCGCGTCGGCGGCTCTGCGCCGCAATTGGTCAATGCCTCAAGCCTCTATGCCCTTGCATTTTTCGGTCCTGCTGCAGCACTGCCGGGTAACACACATTGGTGCAGGCAACCTTGCGTCAGAGCTTGAACTAATGGCAGGTCAGCGCCTCCCGTGTCCCGGCTTGTTGCAGCCGGCAGAGCCTTACCTACCCCGTTGGCAACCCCCCTAGTCACTGATAGGACAAATCCAATCATTGGGAGGTGCGCGCATTACCGTACGGGCGCCGTGGGCCCACAGCGACGGGTCGTTGGCTGGATTAGCCGTGCTGACGGACGGCGCGGCCTGGCCCGCGGCCCGTCGCGGCCCGCGGCCGTGCGCGGCCGTGCGCGCAGCCGAAAAGCGTGTGGGTTGCGCAGGATCTCATCCTCGGGTTTCGGGGCGGCCCCGGTCGCGGTCACCCCGCACCCGGCCAACGTGCGATCTTCGACACAAGAGCCGCGCGGGGGCCAATGGAGCCCGTTCGCCCGGCTGAAAGGCATCGCACGCCGCCGTTCGTTCACCAGCCCGCCCTACGGCGTGTCACCGGATCGCGGCCCGCGCCCAAAGGATGGCCGCCCTGCGCGCCGTCGGGGCGCTGCTGGCGGTGGCGGCGGTGGCCCTCGCTGGTGGGTGCACGCGCGCAAGCCGTGGTACAGGCCTGAGGCCCTGGCTGCAGGCCTGGCCGCAGGCCTGGCCGCAGGCCGCAGGCCACTGGTGACGCTGCCTGTCCGGGTGTCGGCGCACAGCGGGCGTTGGCGCGCAGCGCTCACCCCGCCGTTGGTGCCACGCTCGTCTCTCTTTTGTGGGTCCCCAAGCCTGCACACCACTTCTCCCCTCCCCACCGTGCCCGACACACCCCTCCCTGCCCGCTAAACCCCTTGCCACTGCTCCGCCCCCACCATACACCCAGCCCCCGCGTGCGCCCAGCTCCCCGGGCCGGATGGCGCCCCAGCCTTCATTTCCAACCTCCCCGCCGACGACGCACCCCGCGTCTTGGAAGACAGCGGGGCCAACCCTATCACTTTGTGAGCCCCTTTCCTTCAATTGTTTCGCAAGCGCACACGGGGTCATGGGGCTCCGTGCTTGCGACCAAACAAACTGACCGTTGCTCACGGCCCCCGCACGCCCCCAAAACTGCCGCAGCTGGAGCAGCCTGTTTGTTCCGCTTAATCCCGAGGTCGGAGGCAAGCGCAAATTCACCTTGGTAAGGCGTGCAGGGCATGGCGGGGGTGAACGGGCAGGGGCTGCTTAATGGGAGGACAGTTGTGCGCAGCGGGGAACACAACCCCCAACTCATAAGCCCCAGCAGAGCAGGCCAACCCCCCGCCTCGAGGCATTGCGCAAACACATTTTCCTTGCCCAACCGCGCCGCAGTACATCGCCAACAAGGGCGGCGTGCCGATTGCCAAGGTAATGCGGGAACCTGCTTTGCATGGAGGGCTTGATCGCCCTGATTGGGGCCTGCTGTGCTTCGGCGCGCGCCTTTGAGGGAATAAGGCGGTGTGGTGGACCACTAACGGCCCGCCCACCAACCACGGCTGCAAACAGGGCACGGTGGTGTCCCTTTGGGCCAACAGGACGACCTACGCTGCGTGCGGCGAGACCGCGGGTGCGGATGCGGAGTACACGCTGCCTGAGATAGCGCCATACCAGACCGCCACCCTCAAAGTCAAGGTGCCCTACACCTCAGACTCTATCACGGCTAACGACACGGCGACCATGATTCTCTTCATCGACTCAAAGTGAGGGCAAGGGGTCCCCAGTGATTGGGGGTGTTTGCTGGGGAGATAGCAGCTGCATGGTGTTGGGAGACACAGGTGGATGGCGCTGGTTTTGTGTGGATGGAGGCAGCATTGGCTGGGCACCCCAACAGAGCTCACGCGGACGCGTGCGCGCACGCATGCTGCGGATGCAAGTTGTATTTAAACACACACAAACACACACACCATCAAAACGCAGGTGCACGGCTTACAACGAATCGGCACAGGATAACCAGCGACCTGCCAATGCCTATGTGGTCCCCAAGAATTCGGAATACACGTCGCTGTTTGTGGCCTCGGCCACCCCAAATGACTACCCTTACGGTGAGAAGGAAGGGGGTGATTGGGGGCCGCTTCGTTCCTTGCGCGGGTTTTGGGGCTGCCTGGTTGCACTTCACAACCGTTGCAGCGAGTGCAATATGATATCTCGCCTCCCAAGCCAAGTCAATGCCTTGGGGTCAGCAGCACACAGGGCTGTTGGTTGGCAGGCCTGTGAACAAAGGTCATCAATTGAACAATTGCAGGGCTCTCCTTTGGCCGCGTCTTCAATAAGAATGTGCCGTCAGTGGGCAGCACCTTCTCCTCTCAGGTCACAGTTCAAAGCACTGGTGCGCGCGTGGGAGTGGGTTTTGCCGCCCGGCTTTGTGACAGAGCGAACAGGTCGGGCGCTGTTCGCGGCGCGCGCGCCAACCGCGCCGCTGGCGCCGGCAGGGGCCGTCGCCGGGGTGGCAGCCCCGGCGCGCGGCGCGGACAGCCGGGCCAGCGTCTCGCTTGGGCCAGCAGCGCCAGCCCAAGGTTCAACCCGCCGCGGCCTGCACCAGCTGCGCCAGCTGCGGTTCGCTGAATTGGCGCGTGTGGCGCGTTCGCGAATCAATATGCGCCGTGCACTGGAGCCGACGGGATGTCACGCATCCCACAATCAAAGCCAAACGCGATCGCAAACAAACATGCGACGCCACCGGTGCGCAGGCAACGCGCCCACGCCCAAGGGGGTCAAGGTCCAGGTGTGGCCCTCGACCAACTTTGACATCGACATCTCCAGTTGCAACAACAGCGGCGGTGTGACGATTGAGCTGCCCAAGCTCGGCCCCGGCAAGACCAAGACGTGAGCTGCTGAATTGATGTTGTTTTGGGTTTGGGCGCCAGGGAGAGGTCGCAGGGAATTGCATGTGGCCCTTGCATTTCAGTACGCAGTCATTAGCGCTTGCCCCACAAGCTCTGTTGGCACTCCACGCTGAGCGGCCGGCCTCGCCGCGCCCCACCAACAAAACTCACTGCTGACTGACAAACCAACCCCATTGCCGCAACACAAATCGACAGCCTCACGGTCGATAGCCTGGTCGCGCCCGACGCGCCCGACTCCTACCTACTTTTCCTGACTGATGCGGGCTGCGCCCTCAACTCAAAACCGGGCCCCCTGCGCTTTGGATACTACGGTGCGTGGGGGTATTTGAGTTTTTGAAGCGCCTGGTTTGGCGTCTGGATATGGGTGCATGGTCCGCTGTTTGGGGTTAAGGGTTGAGAGCATTTGCACGCACCTCTTTAACACGCGCACCGCGCTGCCGCCCCCCAATTATTCGCCCTTGGAACCGCAGACATCGCACCCTCAGCCAGCGCCTACTTTGGAGGCGTTCAGGCCAAGGGCCAGCTCTCATACACGGTCAAGACCGCCCCCAAGGCGCCCAAAGTCAACGACACGATGACAGTCTCAATCAAGGTGAGGCACGCTGTGCGAGGCCGCACGCAGATGTTTGAGCGCTCACCCCGGTTTGTTTCACCAAGCGAAGGGGGGCACCCCGCTTCAATGCCTCAAAAGTCAAAATCCACAGCTGTGTGGCCTTTTCCATGCCTTGAATGCCACTAAATTACAATGCCTGGCGCAAAATCGCAGCTCCAAAACTGGGGCTCGGTTGAGGGCGCCATCGGCAAGGTTGGGGTGTGGCTGACGCCGGCTGCAGACTGGCCGGCCCCCACCGATGGTGGATTTTGGGGCGGCGAGCTCTGCGCCTACACCGGTTACGTCGCCACCGCTGACTTCTCCGACGTGGTCGTCAAGCCCGGCAAGTCAAAGACGGTCAAGATCAAGGACGTGCCCGTGCCGGTGGCGCCCGGCTGGTGGCAGGTGTCCGCTGTGCCCGACATCAACTGCACGCTGCCGGCCAGCTCCGCCGTCCGCCTTGGCGCATCGTACACGGCTTTTGAGGTTGTTGCATGAACGCCCACGCCCCTCAATATTTCATGTGTTAGCCTTGCCAACGAAATTGATCTGTTGCTACCAAGCTTTGGCGATCTTCCATCAGTCATGATATTTGCGCCAGGGCTCTCCCAAGCCATGAGCCGACCAAATTTACAACCGTGACTGGCGCGCGAATGGGACAGATTGCGCTCAAAAACGGCGGGCGCAGTGTGAATGGTGTGTGGCAGCAGGATAACCGATCACGAGGCTCGCGAGCAGGGTGTGAGTTTCGCTGCACTCTTCCAACTCCGGCACTCAATCTGTGTGTAAGGCACAACATGCGTTAGGGCTTTGGGGGGCTGCCGCACCATTTAGTTTTCAAGGGGCTGCTCTTTGCTGGTCCGTGCAAGTTTTGCAAGCACGCCGGCGTCGGTGTGTGCAACATTCCTTGCCTGATGCATCAGCACCGGCGCGCAGAGTGTTTTGAAAGGGGCCAGGGCAATAGGGAAACAATGCATGTGCGCATCTCCTGAAATTGAATGATTTGCGAGCGGCGCGGCCTCATGGCGCCTAGACCTCGAAGGTCGTGTACGGTGCTAACTGACCTGCACACGCACGCGATCGCGGCCCTGGCGGGCATCATGGCAGCAAGACAGGCCGCCAGGCGGCAGTCGCAGGGCGCAACGCAAGGGAACGCCGCTAGCCGCAACCACCGCACAAGGCGGGGCAGGGGCGTGACGTAACTCGGCCGCGTGGCCGCCTTACACTCGGTGGGGGCGTGGGGCTTTCGCCCAAAACACGCCACCCCCCTTAACCACGCCGCGCCGTATGGCGCGCGCGTAGTCTCTCTCTCTCTCTCTCTCTCAGGTCGTGTACGGGGCCCAGGCGAACAACGCCGTGCTGGCCGGCAGCGTGCAGTTCATGTCGGGCACGGCAGACCACGCGTGCGTGCGCGGCCTTGGATCGCTGGTGTCACTCGCGGTTCAGCCGCGGTTGCTGGCCGTCCGGTCGGGCAGATTAGAGCCTTTAGTCGAGATCGATTTTATGGGACGCGCCTTGGAGGATGCAGCCAGGCGGCTGAGGACCAACGCCAGGTGGTCGCGGGGTAGTAATCAACAAAAGCAACGAAAGGCGCCATTCCTCGCCCGTATCAAGGTTTCCAATACAATAGCAACAACACGCCTAGGCTGCGGCACAACCGCGGCGCCGCCCCAAGCAGCGAGGGCCGCTAGCGCTCAAGACGCAGTGCTTGTGCGCGCCCGAACCGGTGAGCATATAGAGCAGGGATAGCATTGGAAGGTCTGTAGACCCCTCGAGCATGGAATTGAGCTTCAGGGCTGCGTCACATGCGGTGCTAGGGCACGCCTTGCCGCGGCTTGTGAGCGGCTGGGCACCAGATGCCGCCGCGGCCCGCAATCCGCCAGCCCCACCGCCGAGCCCTCACGGCCGCCGCGGTCCTGCGCCTGGCAGATGCCGCCATTTGAGCTGCTCCAAGCGCACGACCGGCCGCTGTGCGTTTGAGGCTGTCATACTTACAACTGGCAGTGGCGCACGAATGGGTATTAAAATCTGCAGCGCGCGCAGGCGCCGCCGGCCGCAGCAACAGTGTGCAGTGGCCTCAGCGGGCTTCATCTTGCAACATCCAGTGGGCTTTGCTCTATGGGACAGATTGTGTTCCAAAAGGGGAGGAGCAGTGTGAAGGGGGTAGGATAAACGCAGGGAGCGAGCTTCGCCGCGCTCTTCCCATTCCGGAGAAGCATTCAATCCGTGTGCAGGCACAGCCTGCGGCGCGTGGGCTTTGGGGGGCTGTCGCACCACTCAGTTTTTAAGAGGCTGCTCTTTGCTGGTCTGCGATGATTGCGAGCACGCCGGTGTCAGAGTGCGCAGCATTTCTTGCACGCATCAACACCGGCGCGCAGGGTGTTTGGCAAGGGGCCTGGGTGCAACAGGCGCAAGTGGCGGGGCCAGGGCAATACTAGGGAAAACGACGCACGTGCGCATCTCCTAAAATCGAGCGATTCGTGAGCGGCGCGGCCTCAAGGCGCCTTGACCTCAAAGGCCGTGTAAGGGGCATAGGCGTACAACACCTTGCTGGCCGGCAGCGTGCAGTTCATGTCGGGCACGGCAGAGACCTGATACCAGCCAGGTGCCCCCGGCACGGGCACGTCTTTGATGACTTGACTGCCCAGCCTATGCCCACATCAGAACTGCCCCCCCCACGCGCGCTTCTTTCAGCCCACACACCCCCCGCCGCTGCCCGCCGAGCGGCTCCGCGAATTTGTGTCTCAACAGCCCCAGACCCGCATGGCAGCCTTCGTGCATGCATGCTTTGAGCTCCACAAGCAACCCCTATGAGCTCTGGTCGAGCTCCATGAGCGGCTTAGGCCGCAGGGAATGTAAATCCTATCCTATCCTTGATGGTCACCGTGTTGGACTTGCCGGGCTTGACGACCACGCCGGGAGGTTTTTCGTGCCTACCTGAACAGCCGCAGTTTGGTTGGGCACTGCGGCCGGCTGGCTTTGCAAGCCTGCGGGGCGCGCAAATTCAGACGCCCAATCCTAACCCACCCCCCCAAAACGAAATCCCCCAAACCCAACTGCCCCTGCAAACACAGCATCAGCGCGGAAGGGCTGGTGGTACCCAACTCAACAGCCGAGTTTGCACTTGTGGCGGTGGACGCGACGTGTGTCCTCGGTCCCAAGCCCAGCTCTCTTGCCTCGGGCCTTTATGGTGGGCAAACCGGGAACGATTGGGTCGGTTTAGAGCTGCGTTAGTGGCAGTGCTCTTCCGATACGAGGCGCATAGCAATCTAAGCACCCTTCCACCCCTCTGCTGGCCGCCGCTGTTACAAGCAGCGCTGAATCGGCTGCCGCTCCAGACGCCCACACCGGCACGCCGGTTTGGCCAGCGCGTGCACCCAACCGCCGCCCCTAATACAAAACCTCCCCCCGCAGACATCTCCCCCGTGCCCAGCGCAAAGTTTGCCGGCGCGGCGGTGAAGAACCAGTATTACACCTCAATCAAGAGCGCCCCCAAGGCGCCCAAAGTCAACGACACGATGTCGCTCAAAATCAAGGTGGGGCGGGCGGCGGGCGCAGCGGCAGGAGGGGGCGGCGCGGGGGCTTCTTTCCGGGAGGCCAGGCCGCCGCTGGTCGCAAACAGCTGATCCTCACACCACTATGCCTGGGTCTTCACCTATCTGGGCCGCTGGCCGGTCAACCCGGGGGGGGGGCAGGCAGTGCGCCGATTGCCGCACGATGGATTCAGGCCTGAGCGCCAACCCGCAACAAATCAAAACCGCGCATTTCACCAATTGGGGCGACGCCGAGGGCCCCGTTGGCGTAGTCGGCGTGTGGCTGATCCCTGTGGCCGACTGGCCGGCCCCGATTTTTGGGGGCTGGGTCGAAAAGACGCAGGCTGTGTGTGACTGGAAGGGCTACAGCTCCACTGCCAACTTCCCAGACACCGTCATCAAGCCCGGCAAGTCAAAGACGGTGACCATCAAAGACATGACCGCCCCATCAACGCCGGGCTGGTGGCAGGTGTCTGTTCAGGGCGACCTCAACTGCACGCAGCCGGGTACACCCGGCCCCGTTCCCCTCCCGTTTTCGGCCTTCGAGGTTCTTGCGTGACGGATAAGACCGCACACTTCGCGCCCCCCCTGTGCCGCCAAGCCGCCGGCGTGCACGGCAGGCATCTCAGCTCAGGGCTCTTCACGGCGTCTGAACGGCTTTTGCGAGGCTTTGCCCCTCCACAATTTATCAGAATTTGCCAACATGGCCCTGCCATGACCCAAGCACCGCACCTGCGTGTCTTCAAGCTTTGCATGCGGCCAAGAGCCCAACTCCAAGAACTGAATTACGGCCGCACCGCCTGCAGCTGCTCGACGAATCGCGTGTCCTCCCAAGCCTCTGCAATGCATTGGCCAGGCGCGGCTGCTGCGCGGCCGTGGTTGCTGCGTGGCCTCTGGCTGCCCGCCGCGGGCCTTGTCCACCCCTTTGAATGCCGCAGCTCGGCTGGCGCGGCCACCCCAAGCAATCCACTGACTTACCCTGGCTGGGCCAAGGCCCCAGAAGTTCGACTGCGGGGCAGCGCACTTATCGCTGGCACACACACAAACCGCGATCACGCTGTAAGTTGACCAGGCTTTGACCGTGTGAAGCAGCGGAAGCTTTCCGTGGTTGTGTCGCAAGCTTGTGGTGTTACACCAGGGGCAGGATAGCTAGGGAAGGGGGTGGCTAAGCCTAGGTAATCCAAATAAAGTTGCAACACAAGTGCCCGGCACCGCAGCGGCGGCGAGCGGGCAGGCGCGCATCGCGCCGGCTGGCCGCTAAGGCTGCGGGGGCTGCAACCCCTCCGCAGCCGTCACATAGCTTTGGTTGCGGCAGGGCCATGCACTGCGCGCGCGCGCCCGGGGCTCGCCAGCAAATGACGGCTCTCGGGCGCTGCGCGCACATGCGACGGTTTGTGCGTCAACCTGAGTGCGGGCGCGCCGCGACTGCCGGATCGCGGCTGCCTCACGCGCGCTCGCATCCGGAGGGCTGGCACGGGCGCCCCACCGGCCGGCACCGACGGCTCCCATTCCGCGCCGCCAGACTGTGCGAGGCTGCAGACGCCCAACTGTGTGCCCAGCCAAACACGCAGGGCCCCTGGCTGCTGGGCTGCTTTCATTTCACGGCGCGCGGCCAAACCTGGTCAATTCGTATTACACCAACAGCGTCGTGCTTGCGGCGCAGGGAACTGCGTGGAGGCCTTGGAGTGCTATAAAAGGGCTGCGAGCGGCATGCCGCTGCCAGGAAATGGCTGGGGACGCGCCCCCGCAAAAGCTCTGCCAGGCACGTGCAAGGGCGTTTTGACATGTCGTGCACGTGACTGGACACATTCGTGACGCACATTTGATTGTGCATTCGCCGGGGGAAGGGTCACGCAACGTAAGGGCGCGTGGAGAAAGATACTGTGTGTGCACCCGCGGAACGCAATGCCTCTCTGATCCGAGATCGGGCAAAGTGAGGCCTTCAAAAGAATGCATCAGGTCAGTGTGTTTTCAAGGTGCAAAGCCGACGGCGATGCATGTAGGATCCGAAAAAAGTGGGAGCAGCGCACACGACGCGCTCACCATCAGTCAGGGGGCTTATTAAGATAGCGCGGCCGGACCGCATTGGGGGGAGCCGAATCGCTTGCAAAGGCCAAATCAAGGTTGAGTCCTTGTCAGGTGAGCCGCCATTCAATCCAGCACCTGGAAAGATGAATATGCGGGGAAGACGGCTGATGTGGCGGTGGCCGGCAGCGTGCAGTTGATGTCGGGCAGCGCGGACACCTGGTACCAGCCAGCCCCCGCCGGCACGGGCACGTTCCTGATGGTGAAAGTCTTGCCCATGCCGGGCTGGACGACCACCTTAGAGAAGTCGGCGGTGGCGGCCAGGTCCGTCAAGGCGCAAACGGACCCAGCCGCGTAGCCGCCCACAGTTGTCGCACGATCGCCCAGTGCCGGCCGCACCCACACACCAATCCTGCCGATGGCGCCCGCGGTCGCCGCCTTGTTCTGGAACTGCGTTTTGAAATAGGGGTGGGCGGGCGGGGGTCCCTTTGCACACCTGGTGGTGCGTGCATGGCTCATGGCACTTGGCGCCCGCAGGCGGCTGCCCTCGCGCGCGCGGCACAAGTGATCCCTTGCCCGTCCCCGCGCAAAGTGCTGCCTTCCCTCCTGCTGACTGTTTACAAGCCAGGCCCGCGAACAGCACCGCCGCCGGCCCCGTCCTCACCTTGACCTGGACCGACATCGTGCTGCCAGCATTGGGGGCCCTGGGGACGGTCGCCATCGAGAATGTGAGCTGGCCCTTGTTCTGGACCCCCTCGAAGAACGCGCTGGGCGTCGGGTTGATGACTGCCGAGTTTGGGGCGGGGGGGGGGGTGGGGTGTGAGCCCGGATGCATGGCACTGGAGAAGGGGGGTTGTTTTCAGAGCCCGCGCGCCACGGGAATGCAACAAGTCAAAATTGGATTGGCCGTCTTGGCAGGAAGGGGCAGGTGCAAGTCGACCACAACATCAAGCAGCCCATGTTTGAACCCCATCAAGGCCCCCACACCCACAGTAAAGGCTGGAACGGACGCTGGAGGGTAGCGGGTTGATTGCGCAGCGGGCATCAACCAGAGCGACGACACGCGAGCTGTCCACGCCTGCAGGCGCAACCAGGCCTTCAACAACGATACTGTTTTGAAAGAAGGATTGGAGTGGTTTTAGTTTTTTGGAGCGGGCAAACGCAGGGAGGTGCCAAGGGCCAGTAGCAGCTGTGCATGAAAAGCGCTCTGAACGTGGGCATCAGATCAAGGAGCCTCAAAGCTGGAATGCCGCTCACGTCTTGGTCTGGCCGGGGGCAATGGTGGGCAGCTGAACAAGCACACCGCCAGTGTTGGTGCAGCTTCCAGTGACGATGCCGGTGGTGCTGGGCCACACCTGCATCATGACACCCTCGGGCGAGGTTGCACTACCTGTTTGTTGGGTGGCAGTCGGTGTTGTTTCCAGTTGAAATTGTGCTTTGACAGCGCCAAATAATCCCCAAAAAAATTCACAAAATGATGTGTGCATGCTTCCAACGCAACGCGAAGCCCCCGCGCCGCTGAACAGTGCCTGCAACGCAGCTAGTGGCTTCTCCAAACTGAGAAACGCACCGACGTTCACGACGGCAACCGCGACCTTGAAGGTAGCACCAGGAACGAGGACCGTGGGAGTAGTCTCCAAAAACGACAGGTACGTGTAACCGGCTTTGAGGCCTGCGGTGTTCAGTTTTTGGTAAGGTTATGCAGGTCGCTGCATTTCGCAGCGACACGCCACCAATCCAACGGTGCGGCCATTCCACCTGAGATGTGGCCGGGCACCATAACAATCCCAACATGCCCGCCAAACTCTCACCAATCGTCCCCGTAGGGAGGTTGTTGGGCGTGTTCACGGATGCAGAGAGGACTGTGAATGCCGTGCCCTTGGGCCGCAGAACAGAGGGGGTGGTGGTGGTCTGCTTTGCCGACGCGCTGTCGTCGGCAACTTGGCACCTGCCAGGTTTTAGGGTGTTTGCGGGTGCATGTGAGTTTGCATGTGCGGGTGCTGGCGTTCGCGCGCGCGCGGGCGCACAGGCGCGTCCAGATGTAGCTAGTTGGCGTTCAGTTGGTGTTTAGGCCCCCCTCTCACTTCGAGTCGACAAACAAACGCATTGCGAATTCCGCGTCGACTTTGAGGGCACTGGAGGTGTAGGGCACCCTCGCGAAGACAGATACGGTCTGGTAGGGTGCGATCTCGGGCAGCGTGTACTCCACAGTTGCCCCCAACTCGCCGCAGGTGGCGGGCGCCGCCGTCTTGTTGGCCCAGATGGAGACAACGGTGCCCTGTTTGGTGGGAGTTTAGGGGGTGGCAAGCGAGTTTAGGGGGTGGCAAGCGCGGCTGAGGATGGCTTTGTCCTGAGGGCACAGATCCAAGGCTCTCACTGGATTGGTCAGCAGTGGCGCAGGCCACTGAACAGCTCCCCATCAAGCGTCCCTTTGACCAAGAAACCCCGCACGCAGGCTGAAGCCGCTGCACCCCTCACCGCGTTGACAACCTGGTCCCCAGTGTTGACGATGTTCTGCGGTGCGGCGGGGTTTGGGCAGAAAGGGCCAGGTTAGGGCTTGATGGTGAAGGCTTGAGGGTAAACGAGGGTTTTGCGCGCCACAGGCACGGCTCAAGTCATGCGGGGCATCCCCGAATGTCCAGGGCCAAACATTTGGCAGCCCCACCGCCCCAGCCAATGCAATGCAGCGCCATTTTCAAGAGACGCACCAAAGTGAAGGTGCGCATTCCTTTGAATGCAACGGGCCCGATGGGGGTCGACCAGCTGTGTGCGTTGTTGCGTGTGTGTGTGTGAGAGGGGGAGGGGCTGAGATGCAGGTGTTTGGAGGTTGGCTAGCGTTGACTCGACACGTGGGGGTGGGGGGACCAGCAGTGCTGGCCGCGAGCACACCGGCGCAAAGGCGATGCAGGCCCTCAATAGGACTGTGGGACTCACTAGAAGAGGGGGTTGAGGGCGAACTGCGCCGCCGAGGCGACGGTGCTGCTGGGCTCGACGCTCAGGGCGGACGCCCTCGCAAACTGCGCGACCGGGCTCGCGTCGCTGGCGGGCGCGCCACTCAGGGCGGACGTGCGCACGCCGCTGAGGAAGGCCCCGATGCCCTCATCATAGGGGGCGTTGCCGGCGGCGTCGCTGGGGATGTTTGTGAGGAACTCCACCTCCGGGGACTCCTGGGCGCGCACGGGGCCTGCGGGGGGGGATGGGAGGGGGGGTGCGGTTTGGGGTGGCAGCGGGAGGGTTTGAGGGAGGGTGGCTGGGGGCAGGGTTGGCCCAAAGCCGCGCGGGCCAGTGAGGGGTGGGGGGCCGGCGGTGGGGCGGGCTCGCACAAGGGGCAGCGGGCAGCCCGCGGGCGCTCATTGGGCGAGTTAATCGCAAAGAACCCAATGGCAGCTGCGGCGGCCGCGGCGGGGCGGCGTCTGTGGAGGGGTCACCCCGCCGGCCGGATCGCCGCGGCGGCCCCGCGGCGGGGCCACGGGACGGCCCCGTGGGCTGCTGCGCGCAGCTGCATGCCGCGTGTGCGCACGGCCTGGGCTCACCGGCGAGCGCGAGGGCCAGCGCCAGCGCCAGCGCCAGGGCGGCCAGGTTGTGGCGGCGAGCCATGGCTGGGTAGTACCGTACGGTAAGGGCGCTCAGGCCGCTGGGTGGGGAGGGGCGGCTTGGAGCGAGGTGGGATGTGTGAACGCACGGCTGTGTACGGCCAGAAGGACTCCGGACGGATCCTGTGGAGTCACTCGGACGGAATGTCACTCCGGACGGTCGTGGCCGGGACGGTCGTGGCCGGAAGTTTGCCGGTGACGGGCGCCAACGGACGGCCTGATGTACTAATAACGGATCGCCGGCACCAACGCAGCGCGGGAGCTGGAGCGAGCGGCGGCGGCTGCAACAACGCGCGCGGGCCCTGCCGCCCGCTCCTTGCTGCATTGCTTCCTGCGAGCAGAGAGAAAGATGGTGCAGCTGGGAATCACCACACACCAAGCTCCTCAGGGTGGTCGGGTCGCCTGCAGAGCGGGTGGGTCTGTGATTACTGATTGCGCCGTCGCGGCGTGTCGCCGCGCCGCCGCCCGCATGGGAGCGCGAGCTGGGGCGCTTCAGCAGGGTGACAGGTGTAGCAATTCGTGCGTCAACCCACCTGGGTGGCCCGCTGCCCCCAGCCCCACTGCCAGCGCCCGCCGCACAGCAGGAGCGCGCTTGCGGCTGCTGGCGGCTTGCGATCCGGCTGGGCGGTGGTGCGTTCTGCATGCTCTCAGCGTCGAGAGTAGATACCCCTTGCGCATTTGCAAGCCTCGTGACAAGAAAGGGTTACAGTTGCTGTGCTGCAATTGATGCAAGATCCATACAATCGCGCTGCCGCTGCTGGCTGCTGGCAGCGGCTGCCACTGCTGCGACGGAATGCGCGGCTCCGGCGCGGGCGCAGCTGCCGGCGCCAGCGGCACAGGCGCAGCTGCTGGCGCCGGTGACGCGGCCAGGGTGATGACTATCACACTTGCCATGTGTTGCGGCCCTGACACAACCACGCCTCAGCCGCCGCCGGCCGCGCCGGGGGAGGCTTGGGGGCCGCGCTCTGGGCGGCTGATGGGGCACCAAAAACCAAAGGCGCAGAGCCGGCGCCCCAGCGCTGTTTGGCGGCAATGGCCTGGCGTGGCGGACCAGCCACCCTCTTTGGCGATCCAGCTCGCCGCGCCGGCCTGCGGACCGTCGGCGGCGGCGGCGCGCGTCAACTGGCGCCGCGCGGCGTCGCCCCTGGTGCCGCAGCTGCTGCCGCGCGGTGCGACCGCCGCAGCGCCGGGCGCGCCCACCTCGTCCCCCACCGCAAAGGTAGCGTCCTCCCGAGCGATGCGCATCTCGCACGGCGGGGCAATCGCCCTACGTGGGGGGGATGCCGTGTTGCGTTGCTGCGTGGGCGGGGGGGGGGCTGAGCTGGGGTTGCTGCAGAGTGCACGCGTGGGTGTGTGCCCCCCAGCAATGCCCCTTCACCCCACCCTGGCCTCCAAACCCCCACACAAACCCACCATGGCTTGTAGGCGCGGCGCAGAGCTCCCCCCAGGAGGGCCCAGCAGCGGCGCAGCAGATCCTTGGCAGGGCTCTCGGAGTCCGCTGCCCCGCGGCGGCGCTCCTCCCGCAGCCGCCGCGCGGGCCGCCTGGAGGGGCCGTGGCCTCGCGCACCGACTAACCCGCTGGCCCGCCATTGCCTTTTGTCCCAGGGTCGGCGGCGCGCAGGCACCTCACGTCGGCGCCTCCCGGGCCGCCGCGGGTCGTCTCCGCGAGGCTCCGCCGCTGCTGGCCGGCGCGCGAGGCGGCGCGCGGCCTGGCCTTTCATGTTTTTGCATGCGTTGGCCGCCTGCTCCCTGTGTTAGAGGGGGTTGCAAGTCAGGAGGGCGTGAGCGTGGTAACACCTGCCGAGGGTGCTGTTTGGGGTTGGGGAATTCAAGGCGCAGCACACCGATCCTACAGTGTGCGGCGCCGCCCGTGGGTTGTGCCGTGCGCTTGCGCTGCGCTGCGCTCCGCGCTGCGCTGCGCTGCAAGGTGCGTGCCGCGATGCGCGCGCTCGGCATTGCGGGGTGCGTGCTGCGTTGCTCACGTGCTGCCCCGAGTGCGGGCCGCCCTGACCTGCGCGCTGCGCTGCGGCGCGGCGCGCGGCGCGCGGGCTGTGCGCAGTGCGGCCCCCGGCCCCAACTCCAGCAATTCAAGTGCCTCGCCCCCCCCCCCCCAAAAAAAACGCTCACTTGTCGTTCATCGCCTTGCGACTGCCAGCCATCTCTGCTGCTGCGGGGATAGCGTGCCGGCCTGAAGGGTCCTGCCGGGGTTTGGGTTGAGCGCGTGAGGCGGCGTTGTGGGAGAGGGGGCCGCAGTGGTGAAATGATCTGAAAAGCTAGCCGCCTTGGATTGGGGTGTTGGGATTGCCGAGCGAGTTGGGCGCATGCAGCTCACCCAGTAGGTGGGCCAAAAAAAGACCCCCTCTCAAATCAGCGGGGAGCAAGCACAAAAAAGTGTTGGTTGGGTTGGGGCGCGCGGCTTGGTTGGGTGGGGGTGTGAAGCGCGCCGTGGAGCGTGACTTTCAAACTGAGTGTGCGCGGGCTTGAATGCACCCATAGCGTGCCAAGGCAGCAGGCCCTGCCAACCAGGGCGCTGCCGCACCTGACCGGAAGGGTTTGGTCCAAGGCCCGCGCCGAAACAGCCGCGAGCAGGGTGGCGGGCCGGCTGCCGCGCAGCGCCAGAGGAGGGCTGGCGTCGACGAGAGATCCATCGCCTGAGGGCACGGCCGCCTTTGCGAACCCCCTCGGCCTGGCGCGCAGGCGCCGCGAAACGGGGAAGGGCAATGGGCAGCGTTCCAAACTGCTGGGGCAGCATGAGGGGGCCAATGCTTGGCAGAAGAAGCCGCGAGTTCAGACTCAAGGCGGCAGAGAGTGCCTGGTGCAGCAGCGGTGCAGCAGCGGCAGTCGGATGCCAGGCTGCCGCAGCTGCGGCGGCTGGGGCGGCTGGGACGAGTCCGCGGCGGAGGGCGGACTGCAGAGCACTGAATGCGTGGGCTGCTGGCGCCCCCAGACTCGGGCGGGGGGCCAGGACCACCGCTGCGCGCAGCGCAGCGGGAGCGGCGGCCACGGCGGCTCGGCGGCGCGGCTGGGTGAGATGGCTTGGGAGGGGGTTTATGGTACGAAGCGGCGTACGAGAAAAGATTTGGGCCGGGCAAACACGGGCGAATCGATGTCATTTTCGCAAGATCGTCGAGCGGCCGGGTGACGGGGTCGACCCGGGTTACGAGGTCGATCTTCTGGTGCTGTGTGATCTAAGCAGAGGCGCCGCCAGACTGTGCGAGGCGGTGCGAGAGCGCAGGGCGCAGGCGCCCAGCCAAACACGCAGGGCCCCTGGCTGCTGGGCTGCTTTCATTTCACGGCGCGCGGCCAAAGCTGGTCAATTCGTATTACAGCTACTAGTTGTGCTCGCGCCACACGCAAGTGCATGGGGGCGTCGGGTTACTATCAAAGGGCGGCGTTGGTGCCGCGGCCGGGGAATTCAGCGTTGGGGACGCGCACCCGCTCCGCTCAAGGACCGCTCCGCTCAAGGACGCGCAAATGGCGGTGTGGGTTTTTTGAAGGCTTCAAGGGCTTGTGGTTGTCGATTTGAGCCAGGCGCAGCCGGCTTTGCCCGTGCGCTTTGGCACCTGCTGAAAGCACTGCTCCCCGCAGCGACCCGGCACTCAAATGGGAGGCCTCCTACAGAGTGGATGGGGCCGGTGTGTTCTAATGGCGCAAAGCCAACGGCGATGCTACCAGATCAAGCGGCGCTGAGGGCAGCGCACATGTGTGGCTGCGCTCTCTAGACAGGGTGGGGGCTTTTTTCTTTTAGAGCGCGCGAGCGGGCCCACTAGCTCGAGGCGTTTCGGAAGATGCTGTGCTGGTAGCGGTTTTGGCGCAGAGCGCTGTGGGCTAGGCAAGTGGCAGGGCAGCGCAAATGGCAATCTGCTCCTGTAGGGGGGGGGGCGTATTCCTTGAAACAACCAGATCAAGGTTGAGTCGTTGTCAGGCCAGCGGCCATTCAAGCCACGACCTCGAAAGCTGCAAATGCGGGGACGGTGGCTGATGTGGCGGTGGCCGGCAGCGTGCAATTGATGTCGGGCAGCGCGGACACCTCGTACCAGCCAGCCCCCGCCGGCACGGGCACGTTCCTGATGGTCAGCGTCTTGGTCATGCCGGGCTGGACGACCACCTTGGGATACCCGGCGGTGGCGGCCAGGCCCGTGCGGGCGCAGCGCGACCCGGAGTAATAGCCGCCCCAAAGCAGAGGCGAAGGGGACAGCGCCGGTTTCAGCCACACCCCAACTGTGCCGATGGCACCTTCGGTCGCCGCTATGTTCATGACCTGCGTTTTTTTAGTTTGGGGGTTGCGGGGGCTTCCTTTCCTCATCCTTGGCTCCAATGGCTCTCAGAAGGGTGGATGCCCACGTCAGCGCGCAGCGATCCCCTCCAAGACTCCACTCCGTCGCTGCACCCCCATGCAACATCCCCATGCAGCAAATTGCTGCGGTCGCGGCTGCTGCCGCAGACCTGAACCCCACGGTGTTCAAGCCAGGCACGCAAAAGCCAGCCACGCAAACAACGCCACTGCCCCCCCCACCTTGAACTTGACCGTCATCGTGGTGCCGGCCTTGGGCACCTTGGGGTCGGTCGAGATCTCGTAAGTGATCTGGTTCCTGGCCTGGTAGCCCCGGAAGACCGCGCTGGGAGTTGCCATGATATCTGCGACATTGGGTTTGTTTGTTTTTAGCCCGCATGACACATTGGAAGTTGGGGGGAAGTTGGGGGGAAGGGTGGGGGTCAGCCTGCTCGCCACAAGAATGCAACCAGTCGAGATTGGATGGCTCGGCAGGTGCAAGTCGGGCCTGGCATTGAAGGCGAAAACTGCTCCAACCCCACGCCAGTCTTGCACCCACCGTAGCTGCTAACACGGGCGGCAGGCGCAGCTTGGAGCATGCAACTTGCGTCCACCACAACGTTGACACGCGGACGCCCGAAGAACGGAACAGTGCTGGGCGCCACCAGGCCTTCAACCTCGATGCTGTTTGATGGAGTTGTTTTGGCTGGGTGTTTGGTCCGGGGGCGCGGGCGGGGCAGGCGCAAGCGGCGCCAAGGCCAGAGGGTGTTGGAGCGGCACATCCAAACAGGCCTGTCAGGGGCGGCGGGTGCTGCGAATGACGGGCTCCGGCCCCGCTCGCTGGCGGCGGGCGGGGCGAGTTGAGCACGGAGGCTTGCAAAGCGCAGACAAGGCGCGGGCAGGCAGACAGGGTGCGATGAGTGATCACTGAATCACGTGGTGTGGTGGGCATGCGTTGGCCAGCGGCGCGGGCTGGCACGCTTCCTAACAGCCAACTTTGTGCAAATAGTGTTTATACAAAGCTAGAACTCACATCTTGGTCTGGCCAGGGGCAATCGCGGGCAGGATAACGGTCTTGTCGCCAGTGTTGGTGCAGGCCTTGAGGTTGATGCCGACAGGGGTGTTGGCCCACACCTGCATCGTGACACCCTCCGGCGAGGATGCCGTGCCTGTTTGCGGTGGTTTGATTTGCGGGTTTTGCAGCAAATGCATATGGGAAGAACACAACGCCACACTGAATGCGAACCTGAATGCAGAGCCCCGCGCCGCTCAACACGCACGGCATGCAACGCTGCAAAGCGTACGCGATCTGCATTGGGCCTCCCACGCCAATAAACGCACCCCCCATTAAACACACCGAAGTTGGTGACGGGGACATTGACCTTGAAGGTGCCACCAGTCGTGGGCACCGTGGGAGTCATCTCCAGAAATGTGAAAAAGTCCGCAAAACCACCACCATAGACCACGCCTGTGTTATTGATTTGGATGGGCAGTGTTGGGGAGTGCCTATGCCGCTCACGCCAAAGCACCAATTGCGACCCATTTTACTGAATGCACCGCTGCCCGGGCCCAATTCCCACCCGCGATCCCGTTCGGAAGATTGTTTGGCAGGTTGGTCGCCGCCGTAAGCGCCGCATACGAGGCCGAGCTCTTAGGCAGCAGGACAGAGGGGGAGGTGGTGTACTGATCTGTGAGATCGCTGTCTGCGGCGACTTGGCACCTGCGCGTTTTTGTGTTAGGTGCGTGCGGGTGCATGTGGTTGGTGGTTTGCATGCGCGGGTGCGTGCAGGCTCGTGCGGGCACACAGGGGCGCACATGCACATCAATGGCTTTTGGCGTTTAAACGCCCCCCCTCACGTCGAGTCGAGGAAGATGCGCATCACATTCGTCGCGTTGCTGATGAGCGCATTGGAGGTGTAGGGCACCTTCACTCGGACGGTGATGATCTTGAAGGGTGCCATCTCGGGCAGCGTGTACTCCGCATCCGCACCCGCCTCGCCGCAGGTGGCGGGCTCCGTCTTGTTGGCCCAGAAGGACACAACTGCGCCCTGTTTGGTGGGAGTTGGGGGTGTGGCAAGCGCGCCTGAGGAGGGCTTGCCGTGAGAGCGGCAGATCCAATGTTTCCACCGGATTGATTGGTCGGCAGCGCTGCCGGCCGAGGTCGCATTGCACCCGTCACGCGTGCTTGTGAGGGAGCCCCCGCACGCAGGCTGAAGCCGCTGCACCCCTCACCGCGTTGACGACCTGGTCCCCAGTGTTGACGAAGAACTGCGGTTGTGCGGCGGGATTTGGGCACAAGGAGCCAGCGGGAGGGGGTTTGGGGTAAACGTTTGAGGGGCTTGCGCGGCGCATGTGCGGGAGACGCGCGGAGCCCAGCGCTTGGGCAACCCAAACCCCAGCCCGTTTGGTGCAGCGCCCCTTATTTCAGTGACAAAGGACCCGCACCGCGGTGAAGACACGGGTCTTGCGGAATCCAGCGGGCCCAAGGGGGGTGGTCCAGCTGTGTGCGGGAGGAGAGGAGTGGGGGGGGGGGTGATATGCAGGCGGTCGAGGTTGCTGTCGTTGACTCAACGCTTGGGGTGGGCGTGGCAACTAATGCTCTGGGCGCATGAACAGCGGCGCGAAAGGCGATGCGGGCCCCAAGCAGCACGGCGGGGACTCACAAGTAAATAGGGTTGACGGTCATCTGCGCGAGGGGAGCGACGCTGGGCCCGCCGCTCTGGGCAGACGCGCGGGCAAACTGCGCAACCGGGCTCGCGGCGCTGGCAGGCTTGGGGCTCAGGCCGGTCTCGCGCGCGGTGCTCAGGAAGGCCTGGAGGTCCTCCTCGGAGGGCGGGTTGCCGGCGGGGAGGTTGCCAGCGGCGTCGGCGGGGATGTTGGTGAGGATCTCGAAACTAATGGAGTCCTCGGCGCGCGCAGGGCCTGCGCACGGGGGGTTAGGGGCGAGCGGGGGGAGGCGTGCGGTTTGGGGTTGCCGCTGGTGGGAGGCGGGGTTGGGGGGCGGCTGGGGGGAGCGTCAGCCCCGTGCTGCGCGCTGCCAGAGGCTGGAGGGAGGGCGGCGGTGGGGAGGCTTGCACAAGGGGCGGCAGGCAGTCTGCAGGTGCTGGATTGGGTTTGGGTTTGGGTTTGGGGGTGTGGGTTTTGGCTTTGGAGTTTGGGTTTGGGCAATCGGATGGCCTGCTGCGGATTGCCGGCGGGCGGCGGTGGGGTGCGGGGGGGGGCGGGAGGGGGGTGCGGGCTTGCACAGGGGCGGCAGGCAGTCTACGGGCGCTGAATTGGGTTTGGGTTTGGGTTTGGGGGTTTGGGTTTCGGCTTTGGAGTTTGGGTTTGGGCAATCGGATGGCCTGCTGCGAATTGCCGGCGGCGGGGCCGGCGGGGCCGGCGGGGCCGGCGGGGCCGGCGGGGCCGGCGGGGCATTGGAGGATCCCCCCTGGCCGGATCCCCCCGGCAGCCCCCGGTGGGCGGGCTGTGGGCCTCTGAATGCAGTGGCAAGCTGCATGACCGCACGGCCTGGGCTCACCGGCGAGCGCGAGGCCCAGCGCCAGCGCCAGCCAAAGGCCAGCCAGCAGGGTGTGGCGGCCAGCAGCCATGGCTGATGAGAAAGGTGGTGGGCGATCAGGCCGGTGGGGCGATCAGGATGGGAGGGGAACTACATTTTGGATCCCACGGGGTCGGCCAAAAAAGGCGAGGCGAGTGGGACGGGGACCGTCGCTCCAGAAGCTCGTGGCCGCAATGTGGCCGGTGGGGGGCCCAACGGACGGGTTAATGTTCGGGTAAAATTTGACTTCAGATCGCCGCCCTATCATGTGCGGGGGCTGGCGGCGGGCGGCGGGCGCGTCCGCTAACAAATCCGCGCGCGGTTCCGCCGCCCGCTCCTTGCTGCATTGCTCCCTGCCAGCAGAGAGCAGGATGGTGCAGCTGAGATAACCACAAGCCAGGCTCCCCAGGGCGATCGGCCGGCCCACAGAGCGGGTTGGGTCTGCATTGACTAACGCAGGCGTCGTCGGCGCTGATCGCGTCAAAGCGCGCGCGCGCGCGGGCTCTGCCGTCCGCTCCTTGCTGCGCTCCTCCCTGCCAGCAGAGCGAAGGGCATGGCACGGCTGGGAGTCACCGCACAACAGGCTCCCCAGGCGATTGGGTTGGCCGAAGCACGTGGGGAAACTGCACTGCCGAAATCCGCCGTCGACGCAGCGCGTCGCTGCGCCGCCACCCCACGCCGCCGCCCCAACGCTCCCACGGAGTGCTGTCAAGTTTCATGTATCATGCAGCAGCTTGCGCTTCAGCCTGCGCCCAGAAGCGCCCTGGCCGCGGGGTCGCGGGGTCGCGGCGCGCGTGCGCGCGCGTGCGCCAGCGGCTGGTGGGGCAGGGCTGCGCCTGCACGCACCACTTGACGTCGGAAGCCCGCAAGTTTCTTACTTCGACGTATTAAGCCTTTACATTGCTATTCGCAAGCCGCTCAGCGCCCCAATCACACCAGCTGAGCGGGAAGTTACGAGCGCCGCCACCATCTACGCGCTTCTTGTGCGCCTACGCCGGCTGAAATACACCCAAAATCTAGTTTCTGCGCTGATTTGCAGGCCAGGCGCAACGAAGCCTCGCCTGCGGCGCCGCGCCCCTCGCCCGAGTCCATCGCGTCAGCGCGGCTCAAAAATGCGGTGGCAGATGCTTGCGGTGGTTTTGCTCGCGGCATTGGCAGGTAGGCATCGCGAAAGCGCGCCGCGCGCCTCGGCCCGCGCGCCACGCGCCGCGCGCAGCAGCGCCGCGCCCTACCGCCCAGCTCCACCCCCACCGCCGCCCGCCCCCGCCTGCCGCCGCCCGCGCCCCAAAACCCGCGCAGCCCGGCCCTCCGCCGCGCGCCAGCTGCAGCAGCAGGTGGACCCCGCCTTGCGGATGCCCCCGCTGAAGGAGTTCCTGCCGCCGATGGATGACGTGAGCCTCCCCCCTCTTGAGGACTTCACAGCAAAGCTGGGGCTGCCGCAGTGGAGCGAGCTCGGGCTGCCGCCCATCGAGAAGCTTCTCGAATCCGGCGGCCCCGACGCGCTCAGGGTGTCTGACGTGATTGGCGCCGTGAAGCACGCGGACGCAATTATGACTAAGCTCGTGTACGGACTGCTGCCGCCGGACCTGCGGGCCGTCGCGGAAAAGGTGGGGCGGGG